>JAQQSQ010001751.1:0-12001 GCA_028627145.1 Eidolon dupreanum
CCTTGGTGGGAGGCACTGGGGCAGAGACCAGGGATGATGAGAGGAGAGACTTTGGGCGGGCGAAGGCGGGGACTGACGGAGGGGAGGGGCCAAAAGGCCTAGGCATGGGGGTGCAAGGAGAGAACAGGCAGGACCAACCGAGCAAAGGAAGCAGAAGCAAAAAGGTGAGACAAGCGTCGGGCGCCTGAGCGGGCTCATCCCTTTGATGAAAATGCACATTAGCAAACGTGCTGGGATCTGACAAGTGCCAACAGGCCCATCGCAGAGTTAAAAAGTGCTACATCTGTCAGGGTTTCAATTTTGAAGTCAGCACTTTCCTCCTCCGTCTCATGCTGGGATTCTGCAACTGTGGTTTTCCCCGCACATCTTCCACAGGCACACGGGCTTGTCATGGAGCCGTCAGACTTCCAGGGAGCCCGGCAGGGCAGGCTGGGCCTGTCAGGAGGGTCCGTGGGGCTGGAGGGGAAGCGGGGCATGTGGCTGCCTCCCTGACAGCAGCTGTCGCGGGGAGTCCTGCAGAAGGAGGGCTCTCTGGAAAGCAGGACTGATTCTCAGATGACGCAGAAAAGACCCCAGGCAATGAACCTCTGTATTGGATTAAATAGCGTCCTTCCAAATTCACGTCCGTCCGGAGCCTCAGAGCGTGACTTTATTTGGAAATCGGGTCTTCGCAGATGTATCAGTTACGGGTCTGCAGGTGGGAGCATCCAGACTTAGGGTGGGCCCTAAAGCCAAAGACTGGCGTCACGTGAGATGAGGAGACGACACAGATGAAGAGGGAGAAAGGCCACCTAAGAAGGCAGAGATTGGAGCAATGCAGCTACAAGCCAAGGAGAACCACGCACCGCCTGGAGCCGCCAAACGCCAGGAGAGAGGCATGGGACAGACTCTTCCCTGAGGCGTCCAGAAAGAGCCAACCCTGCCAACATCGTGAATTTGGACGTCTGGTCACCGGAACTGTGCGAGGATGATCTCAGCTGTTTTAAACCATGCAGTTTGGGGCGATGTGTTGAAGGAAAGAAGAAAACGTACACGTCGAGTTCGGCCGAGGCCGCAGTAAAGAGCAAAGATGAAGACCTTCCCGAGCCGGCCCTGATCTGACTGCCCGCCGTAAGGAAGGATGATCTCAGATGGTCTCTGTGCTTAGGCAACACTGGAAGACCGGACACAAATGTGTGAAATTATTAGGAAGCCACAAAATACAAGTGACTAGGATGAGTGCAGCCTGGCTAGGATCGGGTCTTACAGGGTGTCATGACTAGGGTGACCAGCGCATCCCAGACTCACCCGAGTTAAGCGATGAATGTCCTGGGCAAACTGAGACAGTTGGTCACCCTGAATGGAGGAGGCAACTTTATCTAGGCCTCAGGGGAATCATTTATCTGTCCGTCTGTCCATCCACCTGTCTGCCCGCCCATCCATCCACCCACCCGTCCCTCCGTCATCCCCTAAACATTTACTGAGAGTCACCATAAGCCAGACTCTTAGGCACTGGAGACACTGGATATCGTGAGGCGTCAAGGGTGGTCAGGGAAGGCTTCCCCGAGCTGACGCCCCATGATTCAGAAGTGCGTGCTACTCGTGGGAAGATGCAGAGAGAGGGAACAGCATGTGCAAATGCTCAGAGGTGGGAACAAGCAACCTTCTGTGCAAGGAACAGTAAAGCCGGGTAGGAGGGGATGGGAGACTGCGGGACTTGGGAGGTGACACAGGTACAGAAACGGGCCAGCGTCAGAGCAAGCCTGGCAGAGGTGAAAGGTGAGCGGAAATGGGCTCGTTCTCATCTGACACCGAGGTCCGGAGAAAGGAGCTGCCTGTGGCGACATAGCTAGTTAGCATCGGAGCTGAGGTTAGGACCCAGGACCCCGACTTTCTGATTTCCTCTCGACCTGACCCTGCTTCCCCTTCTGGGGAGGTGAAGACAGCCACTCTGCAGGCGTCGCGGGAGACTTTTCAAGGCTCTGCTGCCGCCCCCAAAAAGGCGTGGCTCGTCTAGGCAGTGGGGCCCTGCCTCCAGAGCCAAGGGCCAGCCCACGCTCTGCTACAGTCTTTCCGTCTGCCCCTTAATTTCCAGGCCTTTCAATTTCCTGATCTAAGAGAATTTTACAGACATGGTGTGCATGGCTGGCTGTAATAACCGTCTGTTGAATAAATGACCCCTTCTGTCTTGGCTTGCAGGTAGTTAAACCTCATGCTGAGAGCAAAGGTGAAGTCGTCGGGGCTGGGGAGGGCGGTTTGCTTTGCCAGTGACCTGCAGGCTGTCTTCACTCTTGGGGGCTACAATTTGTCATTGGCAGAACATGACTAACAATGTTTATTTAACTCCGCTGGTGTTTGGAATTGCTTAAGGGAATATACTGGCATCGGAAATGCTCCCTGAGTTCTGTTGCTGGTCCCTCTGGTCTAGCACCTCCATTTTCCTCTAGGGAGCCACCTCTCCCCCACCATCTCCAGGCATGATTTTTGAGCTTTGGGGAACACTAAACGCACCCTTCTGCTCCAGGCACCATGTGACTCTAGAGTGGCCAATTAGAATACTACATTCTCCTGGCCACGAGGATTGGATCCGAGGAGGGCATTTAGTCCAATCAGAACCAATGGCTTGTGGGCCAGATCCAATCAGCTGCCTGTTTTTTCCCCCCTTCTTAAAGAACTCTATTGAGATATAATTTATTGAAATTAATTCACTCATCTTGCCTATAATTTGAAATGTTGTAAATGTATAGTCATGCAATAAATACCATAAAACTCACTCGGAAGTGTAATTCAGTCGTGTTTAGTATAGTCTCAGATATGTGCAAACATCACCAGTCAATTTTAGAATATTTTACCACTTCAAAAAGAAACCCGGTCTCCATTAGCCATCACCCCTCCCACCTAGGCCTTGATTCTCTCTCTGCAGCCCTAAGCAACCACCAATCCACTTCCTGTCTCGATGGATTTGCCTATTCTGGACACTTCAAACAGAGGGAAATCACACAATACGTGCTCTTACGTGTCTGACTTCTTTCACTTCGCATTATTTCCAGGTTCAGCCATGTCACAGCGTGTGTCGGTACTTCATTCCTTTTCAGAGCCAAACAACATTTTCCATTGTGTGGACAGACCATGTTTTGTTCCTCTGTCCATCCGCTGATGGACATCTGTGCCCACGCTTTGACTATCATGAATAATGCTGTTGTTCACATGTGTGTACAAGTGTCTGGGCGGGCGTTCATTTTCATGTCTCTCCAGGACGCAGCTGGGAGAGGAATCGCTGAACCACGTGGTAGCTACGTTCGATTAACCTTCCACGTCGCAGCTGTGCAAAGTGCGCTATGTGCGTTCTTCCTGCCTCACGGCGGGAATGGGAGCCCAGAGACGTGAACTCCGAGAGTCACACAGCCAGCGAAGGGCGGAGCTCTACGCTTAACTTCCTGTGCCACCTCAGACTAGGCCTTTGCCCTCTCCCGGCCTCTGTGTCCCCATCTGTCCCCATCTTTGGGACGATCTGGAAGGTCTTGTCCTGTGCTATGCCCAGGGTCCCAGCTCCCTTGGGGGGGTCCATCTTCGGAAAGGGGTGAGGATGGATTATCCACCTGTCCCTCATTTGATCTCCTGACCAGCTTAGAGTACCCACAACAGGCTTCCCTCCCTCCCCCCTCCTCTCCTGCCTTTCTTCAGCGTCAGAATATCACTTGCTTCTTGCACAACTGACACAGGGAGAGCGAGCTCAGGGTCCCACAGGCATTTCTGCTCCTGGCTAATTTGTTGTCCCCAATACAGATGTGCAGTTCTATAGGGCTCCCTGCAATGTGGACATGGGGGTCTGCTGGCATTGCCATGGCAGGGTCACAGCAATGAGTCCTCTTCACAAGCCCGCTCATATAAATCGGCTGTACAGGAATACTGCAAAATATGTGAGAAAAGAACCCCGGTGGGAACTTCAATCCTGACGGTCATTCTGCCTGGCAAGGCTGTCTCTGCTCAGTTCCTGCCAGCTGTTCCCACTCTTCACAGCTGACGCCTTCTCTTCCTTCAGATCTAGTCTAAAATGTCACCTCTTCAGTGAGGCCCTCTAAGATTGTTCATCTGCCCTCCATTCTTCTCATCTTTGTTTTCCGTTAGCTTCCTTGAGCACACTTAACCCACATTGCAATTGTACATGTCCCCGCAGATTTATCTGAGTGCTTGTTGAATATATACAGCAGGTTCTGAGGGGGGCAAGGCCTGCATCTGTGTTTTTCATCAATCCTTAGCCCAGCTCTGTCGGCGCCGAGCACGTAGTAGGCACTCGGCGCATTTTTGCTGAATGAATGAGAACCTCGTTTGGAGCGGCAACGGAAGCCCGGGGAAGCCGCTCTGTGGCAGCAAGAACACGACGAGCCGGAGGGTACCCCAGCAGGGAGCTGACAGCATCCCTCTCGTTCGTGTCCCCAACCTTGTCCAGAGGCTCCGGGGCTACAAGGAGGGAACCGTGGGTACAACTGTCTTCACAGCTTTTCAGGCTTCCGAACAAGCTGCCTTCCTGAGAAAACACGTTACCCTGAGCCCTTTTCCCCCTCCTGCTCAGCCGGCCAGTGTTCCTAGGAACAGCTCTTTGTTTATGATAATAAAGCAGAGGCCATGGCAACACACTGTGATGTCATGGGAGTGTGAGGTCATAAATCCTTCCAGAGGGGGAATAAGACGGAGTGGACACATGGGTACTGAGCCTCCCCGGGCCTGGCCGGGGCTGTTGCTAAGATATGTTTTTCTTATACCAGGTGGTTCATTTCTTTATCTTTTCGCCCTATTTGCCTTTTTCCCCTTTCGCTGTGGGTTTTTTTTTTTTTTTTTTTGTCCCTGAAAAAAAAAGGAAAATTAAAATAAATAAATAAAAGTTTTAAAAGACTCTGAGTGGAAAGATTTGTCCCAGGAATTTCCTGTTGGCTAATGTCCAGTGAGCAGAGAATGCCAGCAATAATGCGAACAATGCTTGCTCGTCCCGGACCCGCCACGAGAAAACGTCCCCAGTTCCCCAGTTTTGTGGCTAAAATATGGCAAAGCCTTGGAGAGTTACTGGGCCCTGGACCAGGGAATTTGCAAGGAAATATTTCTCTTCTTCATGCCGTCCGTCCTCCCCTCCCTTCGATCCTTCTTTTCGCTCTTTCTTGATCTGTTTTTGCTTTGCGTTCATCTCGATCTGTCTGGCGCTCTCTTAGTCTCTGGTTCTCGCTCTCTGTTTCTCCACTGCTCTCAATCTGCCTCCTTCCATCTCAGACTCGGTCTCTCTGTTTTTCTTTCTTGGTGATTCTTTCTCCCACCGAGCCTATCTTTCCCAGTCTCTGTCTCAGTTATGTTTCTGTTTCTGTTTCTCTCTCTCTCTCTCTCTCTCTCTCTCTCTCTCTCTCTCTCTCTCTCTCTCGGCTGAAGGGCAAGGCCTGCTGCCCACGGTGCTTTGTCATCCACAGCTGAGTGACAGGGGGTCCATGTCACTCATGGTGCCCTGGTGTAGGACATCTTGCACCCACTCAAGGAACACGTTGGGGCTGGGATTTGGAAACCATCCACGTGGAGGCCGGTATTACCCCTCCCCCCCTCCAAATGTCTCCAGACGCGGCCAAATGTCCACTGGCGGGGGGAATCACCCCTGGTGGAGACTCACTGCTCTAAATCATGTCTGCTCCTTTTCCTTCTACCGAAACCCCTCCCTCTCATTTCCCCCCTTGCTAAAATCATCCATGGCTCCGTATTGCCATGATGATTGTGATGATCACCAGTAAGATCAAAGTAAACATCTACGTGGGACTTCCCATGTGTTGGGTGCCAGGCTAAGTGCTTTGTACAGATATGAACTAATTTCTCAGCACCTATCTCACAGGGCTGTCCTGAGGCCGATCGTGATAAAGCAACATTCCACTTAGCCCTGTGCTAAGTCAGCTGTTATTATTCCCACTGAGTGTGGGTCTTAGTTTCCCCAAGCCATGCCTTTTCATATCTCTGTGTTTTTCCACTTGCCCCACCCCATGCTTACACTGACCTCGCCCCCTTTCTCCACTTGATACCCTCCTCCTCATCACCAGGATCTGGCTCTGATCCGATTAGTTTTCCAAGGGCTTTCCTTAGGGCCTGGCCCACCCACTGGAGGCTCCTAGCTCTACTTCAGCAGTTCCAGGGGGTGAGCTACTGGCTGTGATCTGAGCGGGTGGGGCAGGGCCAATGGCTGACTCATCTCTGTGTCCTGGTGGCAGATAGGGTGGGGACTTAGTGACCGCTGAAGGTTCAAATGAGAGAAGGGTAAGTACTTTGGATGGGAAGCCTACGATGGGGCAGAAAGAAGTAGAGGGGCCTGCCCTGGGCGGTTCTGAGTTCGGCCTTTCCAGCTCCAATTCCCCTCACCCCACCTGGGTCCAAACGGTCCAGCTGCCTCTCTTACGGGCTCTGGGGGGCCACAGGAGCCAGGCCCAGCTAATCAGAGGAGGCCACACCCTCCACCAAAGTAATTGGCTCATGATGGCCACTGTGACAGACTTGGTGCAATGACACGTTTTGGAACAAGGTGAACTTAGAGGTAAACTCAAAGCTCCTAGCAGCCTCACTGGTACCAGGAAGGTAACCAGAAACAGGAAAGGACAGACTGAGAGACGGAGCAAGAGACCGGATGTCACCATGTGAGGCCCTAGGGCAGACGGTGCCAGAAGTTTCCCCCTTGAACTCTCCACTTCTGGGGACAATAATTGGCCTATTTCATTGAAGCTGTTAGGAGTGAGCTTTCTGTCCGGTTATGTCCCGCCCCGAGTCCCAAACCAGCGCCCCCGCCCCACAGTGTCTCCTAGGTCGGCCTTGCTAGAGAGCTCCAGAACTGAGGAAGAGCACCTGGGGGTCCCCTGAGCTCTGCACATGGTTTGCTGCGCTCCCTCAGCAAACTCAAGGTGATATTCAGTGAAGGAACTAAAAACACACCCACGAGTCCCCAGAGAGGCAAAGAAGATGCTGACTGGCTCTCACCTTAGGGTCTGTCTGCTCTGCATCGGATCAGGACAGGCGGGCCTCCCACAGAACAGCGGAAGGCTCGCGCCGGGTCTTAGCTCACCAGGACCACACCTGCCCGTGCCCCTGCAACGGGGTGCACAGGCTGCTCCAACCCCCATCACGACCCTATCGTCTCTGTCCGCAGCCCTGACCCCACCTTGCCCCTGGAGCTGGGTCAAAGACAACTCACTAAAGCATGAGCCGTGGAGAACGAGGGGCACGACACGAAAATCACTAACGTGGATGCGACGGCAGCCTTCTAGAAGGAAGTACAGATGGCCAGGTAAGCATGTGCACGCGTGCGCGAACCCCGTGTGTGAACTAATGTGCACGGCATGCTGCAGATCACATTTTCACGCTAACAGCACGGTCTGGGCGCACTTAGCACATGCGCACGTGCACCCGCACCCGCACACACCCCTCGTGTGAAGCACTTTCAAACGTCACTCTACACAGGATTCCAAAATCCTAAATCGGGGACAAATGTGGGGCATGGCGCTGTTAGGCCGTGAGGGTTGGTAGAAGCCAAGAGATAGTTCTTCAGGGCACCCAAGGTGTCCTCCACGGCGTCCCCATGTAACAGTCCCCCGGTATCTGGGGTTCTGGGAAGCACCCTGCAACTCAGCTGCTTTCTTACCGCTTCCCACCCTCGTGCCCAGATGGTGCTCGCGATATAATCGCCATATAATCTCCCTCAAGGCTTCGAGCCATGGAATAAATTTCAAGCCATGCTATAAACTGTGCTTTTGGATGTCATTGAGTGCTCCCGTGCCAATGACATCACTGTTTCCATGGCAACTAATATAATTAACATGAGAGAAAGTGCAAGGAGAAAGCGAAGGGAAAGAGGGAAACACGGAGTCCAACCCCAAACAGAGCAAATTACACGGTGAGGGAGAGGAGGGGGCAGAGGGGCCTATAAAATGTTTTACTGCCACTTGTTAGGAAGGCCCGACAGGACTCCGCTCATGGCTGCAGGGGTAATGAGATCATTTGCAAACTGTATCTCTTGCAAAATACAGAAAGGGCTTTGTCGCCTTCACAGTTTATGGAGTTGACGCAGAGGAGCCTGCTCCAGGTGAGGCAGGAACACCTCCGCCGCGGTCTACTCGACTCAGGACCCGGAGAAACTTAAGCAGGCCTGGGACCGGACACCCGGGCGCTCACATCCCATCACAGGGAGCGAGGACTCACTCACACGGAGCCAAGTGCGAAGCTGAGATGGACGCATCCGTGAAGCAGCCGCTCGGACGTGGTGGCCGTGTTCGGTGACGCCGCCGCCTGTCCAGGTTGGACGTGCCAGCACGTGAGAGCCCCACGGGCATTATGTTGATGGCGCTAAGTCCTGATTACCTCCGCTTTCTGCTCCCATTCAACAGAGGCGCACGGCGAGGCTCAGACAGGAAGGAGCGCTGGCCTGAGCTGGCCGAGCTGGACCTTGACCCCCGTTTGGTCCCACGCCTAGCGCAGCATCCTCTCCACGATCTCAGAGTTGTCTCAACCATGCCACAGCTGTCACCAACTTCGGGCCGAGGTGGGAGAAACCCCTAGTCCAACCCTGGCTTGCATGCTGTGTGTGGAGTAAGTGAAGTCATTCTGCCTCACTGTGCCTCAGTTTCCCCAGGTTTCCACAACTTGACGACATCAAGCCGGAATGGCCCAGAAGAGCTGTGCCATCCGGGTCTTTGGCTGGCCTCGGGTCAGAGCCAGCCGGGCCTGCGAGAGCACCCCGCGGCTTTTACCCTCCTGCTCGCAGACATGTGGGGTTCCTCAGAGAGAGTCGGGGTGCAGTGTGGGGTGGGGACGCTGGGAGCAGTGAGGGCAGGTCTGGCTGTATAGCCTGTGGAGCCCAGCGCCACATGAAAATGTAGGGTCCTTGTTCAAAAGAGAGGAACAGTGCTGTTACAAGTACTGAACTATAAAAAACATTCTCCTTTCTTCTGCGCTCTCTCTCCCCATCTCTTAACCTGTCATAGAGATTTTTTTTGCTGTCTAATGTCTTGCTCTCTCAGGTACCCGGTCACTTGGGGGGCAAGTGCAGATCCTCACAGGTGCCCGGGACTTTGCCCAGGACTTGGCACCCACACGTTGCCCCCTGGCTACTGGGCTCCCCCTCCTGCCAGCCACCAGACTAATGTGCCATGCCCTGGTGGGTTAATTGAGCCAGGTGCCTTCCCTTCCACCCCCATCCATGGCGGATGGGTGACCTGAGGGTATTGCAACCCTTGTATTGGAACCTGGGTGGCGACTGGGCCTGAGGCTTGCATACTCTGAGTTACCCGCTGAATGCACCACGATGCTGCTAGTCTGGGGTACGGATGGCCACCACCATGCCCTGAAATGCTGCCGGACATACACACAAACCCCAAAACTCTGCACCTCCCACCAGCTCCTGCCAGGGACAGAGGGTGGCAGTGGTCACTGAGTGGGGTAGGGGAACAGACAGAGAGGATCCATCCTAGGGAGATGGGGAAGCAGCAGGAATAAGACCCCAAGGTCAAGACTCCAAGCCCCCATGCGTGTTGTGTTTTCTCTACGACTTTCACTTACAAAATGAATCTAAAGAGAAAATTATGAAGAATTTCAAGATAGTGACAGCAGAGTATTAATCCCCAAGTGCAGGCCCTTGAGTGACTGCACCTGTCACCCGCCCAGGCAGCCGGCCTGGCTGTGTGTCTTGTCAGCTGTGATTCCAAGTAAGATCTCATACAGGGGAAACAAAGAAAGATTCCCTAGCTAAAAAGAATGTTAATTGTAAATGATAAAAAAAAATAATAATAACCTTTAGGAAAAAAGAAAAAATAACTTGACAGTGGAGAAACCTGACAAACACTACCTCAGTCAGGTGATCAAGGTCAACATCAACAGTGTAAATCAAGTTGATACTATGTACCTTGGATATGATAAGAACGCACTTTACCTCTCAGGTCTTTCTCTTCAAAACCTCCCCAAACCCCAGTCTAAAGTCTAATCATGAAAAAAACATCAGACAAATTCCAAATGAGGGACATCCTAAAAAATAGGCGAACAGGACTTCTCAAAACTATCGAGGTCATCAAAAACAAGGAAAGTCTGAGACATTGACACAGACCAGAGGAGGCTAAGGAAACATGATGACTAAATGTAATGTGGTGTCCTGGATGGGATCCTGGGGCAGAAAAAGGATACTCCGGGAAAACTAAGGCAATCTGAATAACGAAGTATGAGTTTGTAGCTAGTAATAATGTATCAACATTGAGTCATTCATTGTGACAAATGTACCAGAGTTAATTATAATGGAAACTGGGTATGGGGCATGCGGGAACTCTCCGTATCTTCACGATTTTCCTGTAAATCTAAAACTATTCTGAAAAATGGAGTCTGCTAAAAGCAAAAAGACACTCCCTCGAACCCCCCAACCTCCCTGGCTTAGTCCAAGGCCCTCATGGAACAGCCAGAGGCAGGATGGTGAAGTGCTCACGGGCTCAGGAGGTTGCGATGTTGATTTCGATCCCAGCCCTGCCACTGTGCTGTGTGACCTTGGACAACTGACTTTGCCTCTCTGAGTCTTAGTTTCCCCATATGTCGAAAGCGGGTGAGAGTGATAGTCACAGGTTTGCGGTAGGAATCAAAGTGGGAATTTCAAGCGAAGGCTCACGAAGCCTGGTCTGGCTAGTGATGCTGCAGCCAGGGGTGGGGACGTGCCTATGGACCCAAACGCGCAGAGTCCTGTCTGTCTACATTGGGGCAATGCTGGGACAGACGTGTCTCTTGAACACACATCCACATACAAAAATGGCTTGATTCACCTGACGGCTCTGTTGAGTAAAGGCGACTCTTAATCGGAGATGCCAGCATTCACACCTGGTCACTGGGTTGTGTCATTCGATGTTGGAAAAGACGGTGTGGCTGCAATCTCCCCACGAGCAAGCCACATTCGAAGAGAAATGGGAGCGAATCCTTCTGAGGGGCTGCGTTAGTGAGGGAAAGGCTTCCGCTGGATTGCTGAAGAGTTTCTCAAAAGACGGAGCTCCTCGTCTCCCCTCCCCAACCATGAACCACCGATAACAATCCTGCTCACCACCGGGGTCGTTGTGGGGACTGGGACAGTGCATACAGAGTGTGGGGGCCAGTGGCCGGGCGCAAGGCATCACTCGACAGATGGGGACTGGTACTTAGCGGGTACTCCAACCAGGAGTGGCGCCAGGACTTGGCAGTTATTAACTCTCAAACCGAGCCACCACCCAGGTTTTATCTGTCACAGGTGAGGAAGCTGAGGTTCAGAGAGGCTGAGGAATATGCCCAAGGTCACACAGGGAGTGTTAAGGGAATGCACACTAGCCCATGGACTGGGACTGGACATGGCTAAGGGACAGTAAGGGACGGACTTGTGTTTGCAAGACCTACAGTCTTCAACTCGGTTCAGCAACTCTTCATGGGGCACCTACTATGTGCCAAGTCAAACAGATCTAGTCCCTGCTCTTGGGGAGCCCCTCCCCGCCACTCCACTGCCAAAGAGGAGTGTTGATACACTCCTAAAACCCCTCCTGGGAACCTAGGCCTGGCCACCTCTCGGGCCAAGAGCCAAATGCAGGGAGTGAAGTCCTCACCCGACAACTGAGCCCTTGGATACCAGCACGGGAGGCCCTAGAATGCACCCTGAGCCAGGGTGGCCTCTATGACTCTCCGCGTGTGCAATGTCAGCAGCAGGGTGACCATCTCATCTCATTTGCCTGGCACTTTCCCAGTTTTAGCACTGAATGTCCTGAGTCCCAGAACATTCCTGAGCCTTGGGCAAACCAGGTTGATTGGTCACTCCCCAGGCAGACAAGATTATAAAAATATGATTATTATTAGCATTTAAGTGCCCACTGTGTGCTTGGCATATATTAGGGGGTTTAATTCTCACGACCAGCTAGTAACATAGATTCTGTTGTCGTCCTCATTTCACAGATGAAGAGACTAGGGGGCTCAGAGAGGATAAATGACTCAGTCAAGGTCAAACGGGGCCAGTGGGGGCTGAATTCCG
>JAQQSQ010001752.1:0-12000 GCA_028627145.1 Eidolon dupreanum
GTGCCCTTCTGGGAAGCACTTGTTTGACTAGACAGGTCTTTTTCTCTTGAACTGCTCTGGGGATTCTGTCCACATGTCAGAGAGAGCTGATCAAAACAGTAAACGAGAACTCTGACAAGGATTTTCAAAATTACGTGCAGATGTCTCCATTTCAGAGAGTTGGTAACAAAAATTTTTTTTGGATTGCTGTAGCAACAGGGGACAGACAAAACAACACATTGCAAAAAGCCATCCCATGGGGACTGACAGCAATTTGAGGGAATGGATCTGGGGGATGGCAGAGTCTGGGCCAACTTGCGCTGAGGCTGGAAATCCCGCCGTGGAACAAGGAGCTGTGCTCCACTGGAAACCACCAGTCTCTGGGGTGCGTTCCCCTCAGTCTGAGCCCTGATGTGAGAGTGTGAAAATGGGAAAGGCAGAGGGCCAGAAGCAAGGCCTGAGCTGGAAATGCTGCCTTTGTGGCTGTCTCCATTTGCCCAAACCAGTCTTCTGAATTCAGACCAGTAGAATACAACAATTCACATGTTCACAGCACTTTACCATTTGCAAAATGTTTTCCGCATTTATCATCGGAGTTGCTCATTTCACCACCTCACTTTAGTGAATGGATAACCAGGGCTCAGGGACAGGTCTAGAGTTGAGATTTTGATTTAGGCCCTTCTGGTTCTACAGCCCTTGACAGAAACCAAGCCACAAGAATCAGGGAGCCCTTCAGCCATTTCCTTTTTCCCCTGAAATTTTAACTTCTTTCATATTTTGCCTGTTAGACCTCAACCTCCCATTCAGTGGCAAACTGATGCGAGTACAGGAGGCTCTAGACTTTATTTCTGAGTTATAAAGTGGGAAAAATGAGAGACTCAAAAGCTCAGGATCAAGCAGGTAGCCAGATGTTGGAGCCAATTCTTAAAATCTAGTTATCTCAGTATCTAAAGTGTCTTTACGGATCTTCTATTTTCATTCCCTAGCGATGCATGATTCTTAAGCCACATCCCCAAACAAGCAGAGTCCTGGTCAGAGCTCGAACATTTGTTGATTTTGAATAAAGCTAAACTGTTCAGACTGATTATCTGATTAGCGTCAATTGTACCATCATAACTACGTTTTTGACATCATGACATTAACCAATGTGTTTCACTACATGACTTTACCTCATGGTCCCCTAAGTTAATAACAGTTCTATTTATACAAAGCAGGGTTAAATGAAGAGACTGCTTTGAAGACAGAAGTGGCCAGTCCAAAGGATCTGAAAAATGTGTTTTAATGATCAAATTAGCCACACAGTCTGTCCTCTGGGTAATTGCAAAGAATATTGCCATAATAAAGGCTTTCCTCAGTTAAAAAGCAGCAGCAAAGGTGGTTAGATTTGGTTTAGCCCAGTGTTTCCCAAATGTAGTTAGTATCAATATCTTTCTCTTCGAAACACCTGTTAACATTGCATGACAGTAGTATTCTCAAGAAGTCATTTTGGGGAGCCACAAATTAGGTAGTAGAATAACTTCTTCCATGTTTCCCAAGAGGCCTCAGTATAGATAGAAAATCTATGGACCTCATATAAATATTTTCAGACCTGTCTTTAGCCATTAAAGTCTAGGAACCTGAAACATTAAGGCTATGACTAGGAGAGAAGAGTGACAGTTACCCATTACTCTCAGGCAAGTCAAATAGTATTCCCATTAGAAATTGCAGATTTTAAAATTGCAAGTGATTCATGCCAGCACCTCGCTATACCTCTGAAGGGAGGGATCAAACTGGTTGGAGTTTCTGATGCTTAAGCATTTGAATCATAAGGACTGGATGTTGGTGTAGGATCTTGTGTCTTTCTGCCCTGCACCTTATTGCCCTGTGTCTTTCTCTGCATGTTCTTGCCAGCTAGACATGATTAAATCTCAGCCGTTGATATGCAGTGAGTTAAACAATTGTTGCTACATGACTATTCTGAGAACTTGATGGGTGGGATTAGGGGGGTAACTTGGTGTGGTGTATAAAATGTGTGTAGTCCAGCACAAGACTGGGTTGACAGAGACATTTATGGATTTCAAAATGCCAGATGGACTCACAGATGGAAGGTTTAGACTTTGAGGTTGGGACTGCCGGATGTGAGACCTCCCAGGATTTCAGGACAAGTGAGGATGATATTATCCTTTACTTTACATCAAGCCATACACTACTGGCTTGTAACATCCAGAGACAGGAGAGATGTCCTAACTCAAGGTCAAATTGAAATCAAAGTTGACTTCCAAGCTGGAATGGAAGAGAACCGGAACTGGGCTTAGAGGATTTGGGTTCTACTTTTTCACTAGCTAGTCTATGACTTGGCCAATGACAGATTAAACTTTAAGATGCATTTATAGAACGCTTATTGGTGCCTAAGACTGTAGAAGTCATCAAAATGAGGAAAACACAGTTCTCAGATTCCGGGTGATCACAGTTTAAGGGGAGGGAAAATAAAAGATATGATTATTATCTGAAGAAAAATAGGGTATAGGAGAGAAAATAGTGTACAGACTGATTTGATTAAAATCATGAGTACTGAGCAAATGACACAAGCTAACTGTGTACCCTTCATTCAAAATTCTTAAATAACAGAATGAGTAGCTTTGATTTTTATTTCAGCTTTATTAAGGTTCACCCATCATTATTAATTAGTTACTTTTTATAATTTTATGAGGTGTGTGTTATCATGTTCATGGTAAAGAGTGAAGGTCATAGAGCTGCATCCAGGATCTAAGAGCTGTGAGTGGTGAAGCCAGGGCAAGGGCCAAAGCCTTTAGTCTGCAGGGGTCAAGTCTCTTCAAACAGCAAGTAGCCATTGCAAGTTCTGGTTTCAACCATCTAACTACACTCCCAATGTAAACAAGATTCTGCAAAACAGCATGGAACCCCACAGAGAGATCCTGGCAAAGGATGCCCAGTGTTTCTCTGTGTACACAACATTGTTTCTGTAGAGATAGTAAATGTAAAATAAAAAAATTCAGCCTCCAGCACGTCCTTCCATAAGATCACTTGAATTTTAGGATGGCTCTGCTATTCTGATGTGATATTTACGGGATGTTGTATGAAGTTTCTGGGAGAAAATGCTCCTGCTTTTGCTCAGTGACCACCTCTTAATATTTTTAATTTTAAGGAAACATACAAGAAAGCTCTGAACATCAAATGATGAAATATAAGGTGACTAAAGATGATTTTGCTTTTTTGGTGCTCTTTAAATCATGTGCATAACTCTCTCTCTCTCTCTGAGAACATTCCTTGGCAAGCCTTTGCCGCTCATAGAACAAATACCACTATAAAGTAACACTGCTTCTCCTCTGGAAAGTGAACAGAAGCCATCCCAAACCAACCATCCTGGAATACTTTCTTGGAGAACACCTAATCCCTAGGGTAGGTCAGATTTGATATATATTCCATTAATTGTTTCATCTGCTCCTAGGAGTGCTGGGCAAGAGCTCTAGGATACTCCACGAGTACATTTTAACTAATATTGAATTTTCCAGAGGCTTCTAGAAGCTCGTGGTACCTCGACTGGGACACAGACATTCTGTATACTGCAGAGTGGTGTGTTGAGGTGTTAGGGTGTGACGCGCAGAAATTCCAGGAAAACAGATCTTTAACAGAGGCACTGCCTGCTTTCAGAGCTGTAGAATCATTGATTTGGTCAAATTCTAGCTCAAGGAAAATGCAAAATAATGTAGGAATCATATTTTAGAGGAATAGGAGGTAAGGAAGTCCAAGGTATCAAATGAATTCAGAGTTTTTGAACAGTTTCACTCATTCTATTCATAATTATTGATTATCTACCATAGAGATCTATAGTTGGGTAGATATATAACTGGGTCCTGGAAATGGTAGAAAAGTCAGGTGGATCCTTGCTTTGGAATTTTCAATCTAGTGGCCCACCCAGCCTATGAATCTCTTCAACAGTATTTCTGATATGGGGACATTTTATGTGTTTGCCTATTTCTGGAAACTTAGGTCCAGTACTTACCATAATTTCAAACACACTGTTGACCCTCAATAACTAGTTTCTGATTTAGATTCAACTCTCATTGACTGACATCTACTAGGTAATTTTTCTTTATTATTTTGATTTTTAGGCAAGGAAACCCTTGGTTGACCTCACAGATTACAAGGAGCTTGTCAGTTTATAATCCCTTATTTTTATTTTTTATACCTACAGCACCTGGTGGTCTCCCATCCAAGTACTAACCAGGCCCGACCCTGCCTAGCTTCAAAGATCAGATTCTACTAGGTAATTAATCTTTCATGCTTTCAAAAGATGCTACACAGTCTGGGGCGAGTGAAATAAAGGCAAACTTCTGCAATGGTCACTCGAGAAACTTCCAGAGAGGTCAAAATACAGAATTTTTAAAAGGACAAAGTCTGTATTGTTCACATCTTCTGGCATCACTAAGCTGTGCTGCAAATGTAGGCCACCCTCCCCATCGCTGTCACTAAACTGAGGAGCAGGGAGTGGTAGACAGCTAAGCAAAAACACCTCAATACTTTCTCATCAAAATGTAGCAGCCTGTTTTTTCATTATGCTGTCCCCTATTACTGTAAGAGTTTTAATAGATTCCAGAGTTCTGTAAAAGTTGATTCTGTCAGTTTTGGCCCCTTATGGTTACTTCAGTGGAAAGATCGATTATAGGAACTCCCTCTCCTGCCATTTCCCATGATGTCCTCAAACACAATACACCTGTTGATTCATAAATTTTCCTCCTACGACTCTATCCCACTGATACACTTGTGCACATTGGCCAAGTGACATTTGCCCATGCTTATTCATTTTGGCATTGCTTATAACCGCAAATGACTAAAAAGAACCTAAATCCACTGGTTAAACCACTTATGTCATATCTGTAAGGGGGAGTGCTCTGTGTGTATAAAATACAATCAAGATTTATATACACTCACAGAGAAAAATCTCCAAGATACGTTAACTGATAAAAAGCAAGTGACAGAACTGTGTGCATAGCATCCTATTTTGTGTATAAATTAGGAGCCATAGAAGAGAAGTGTGTGGTATGTTTTCTTGTATGTGCAAGACACTTAAGAAATTAATGACCACAGTTATCTATGGAGGGCACAGTGGGGTGGGAACAGTGTTGACGGGATAGAAATAGTATGAAACGGTATACTTTACATCGTATACCTTCTTAACTTTCTAAATGTGTGAACCATAACAGTGTACTAATCATTCAAAAGCCAAGTTAAAAATTTAATGGTTTATCATTACCCTTAGACTAAACCCTGACTAGCATTCATCATCTTCAAGGCTATACTTGACCTCACCTCTGCTCTATTGCTTCGTCTTTCCCCCACTGTCTCCCCATGCAGCCTGATCCAAACACACCAGCCAGATGGTGTTTTTCCCCCAGATCCTAGAACTTTCCAAATTCTTTCTCCCTCAGGGCTTTTGTACAAAATGTTTTCCTCTTGCAGGCACGTTGATTGCTCTGAGATTCACATGGAGAGTTTTTTCCCATCCTACTTCTCAAGGAGACTTTCCATCAACACTTCTGTGTAGGGAGAGTTCCTTCATCCTCAATATTATCTCTCAGCACTCTGCTTTTATTTTTCATTCCTACTAATCACTGTATTAGGAGATTATTACTTGTATACTTACCTTTATTTGTCTGTTACCCCTACTAAACTATAAGAACCGAGTCTGTCTTATTCACTATTGGCCCCTCAGCAGTGCCTGGACCAGGGCTTGATCCACTAACATATACTGATTTGAGAGAATGAATGTGCTAATGAAGAACCATATTAAATCCTCACCTGAGATGGCATAACTTTTTAAAGATCATTTACTTTGCCTCTTGGTGTATATTCTTAATTGTTTCATCTATAAAACAGGGATGCTGAATCTACCGGTCTCTAAGGTCCCAGAGAGGTTGTTCACAACAGTCCTGAACCTTCACCTTTACAACTGGCACACATGTGAACTTGACCTTGCTCTTTTCCCTAGTAAGACAGTAAGCTCCTGTAGCCAGTGAAACTGGCTCTGCTGCTGGTATCAAACAGGTGAGAAGCCAGAACTTAGCATGTAGCACTGCCACATGGCATCTCCCTTGTCTAATTTACCTGCAATAGGAAACCACATTTACATTTTTTCTCTATTTATCCTCTTATTCACAGGGTCCAGACAGTACTGGCTTTCAAAACCCAAATTAAAAATCTGGGCCACACCATAAACCTCTGGAGTCATTTGGCTCTGAACAGGGGTATAAGCATTATCCAATGAACTGCTCAACCTAATGGATCTTAGAAAGGACTAAATAAATAAATAGCTTAAAGTTAATACTTTTGTTTCCAAAATGCAGAGAGAAGAGATAGGCCATGTAGTTGTGTGTGTGTGTGTCGGGGGTAGGATGGGGGGTGGGGTACAGGATTCAGTTTCCTAGCAACCAAGAATAGGGGAGAGACCAGCCAAGCATCTCCTCATGCCGTCCCCCAGAGGGCTAACGCTCAGGGCCCCCCTAGCCGAGGGAGACTTTGGGCACAGCAGTTCGCTGGCTGTCATGGAGGGGAGGGGTACCACAAGACAGTGTGGGGCACATTGTCTTCCTTTACAGTTCAGGAGGACCCATCCCACTTCCTCCTGTCTCTGGAGCTCCTTTCAGAGTAGCCACCGAGGCGTGCTGTTCAGGCACTAGTGACAACCACATCTAGCATTCGTGGTTGCCCAGATGTCTTTTTGACAAGGTAGGACAAAACCAGTTATCAAAGGGGTGGAAACCACCAGAAAATAGAATGAACCAGGCTTCTGGACTTTGCCCAAGAGGTGGGCCTGCTTGAGACCAGCAGATATCTATTTTCAACCTTGACTGGCAACTTCTTTGTCTGAGAGTATTCACTTGGAAAGCAGCTCGATTCTCCATCTCCCTTTTGTCCTCTACAATGAACTACAAATTCAAGGGCTTTGAAAACAGTAGAGGGCCTTGAGAAAAGCCATCATCAATACTGGATTTTATTAAATGGCGGGAGCATAGGTTTTCAGATCTGACAGATTCACATTTCAGAGCAATGTTATTTCAAGCAATAGGTTAATTTCTTTGTGACAATTTCCACCTTGGTAGAGGAAGCAATATCTTTCTCATACATTATCATGAAAGTTGAATTAGATCATGCTTACACCTGATTCCATGCTTTACCCAGTAATTAGCTGATTTATCCTTTCTATAACATACATATTTTCATTAACCTCTGTATTTATTTACAGTGAATATTTTGAAATCTTTCTTCTGTAGATAATTGACACACATTTCCTCCATCCCGCCTCCAAAACAGTAGAGGGATATTCACAGAGCATTTGAAAACTGAAATTGCTGGCCCTAGCTCAAATTTCTATCTCCAAAATTTGACACCTCTTTCACATTTTCCAATTCAAAGTAGCAGTTTAAATGTGCTTGGGCCACATAAGCTTCAATCTTGTTTCTGCTATTTTGAATTTTAGCATTCTTAACCTTATGGCTGTTTGTACCATCATATGACACATTGTGAATGTTATGTCTCAGTGCACAGTTGTGTAAGACACCAACCTCCAGTAACCCAGCAACGATTAGAGTGTAATCATATTTCATCCAAATACCCTACATGCAAAAGGCAGATGGATCGATAAAATTAGCAAATAAAAAGGAAATAAATAGCATTCCATACAGAGGAAACAACACATGTCGAAGTCTATAAGGATGGAAACTATTGACCCAGGCAAACTGGTTCTGACTGACTCCACGTCTTGTCCTTATAAGCCAACATCACTGCTAAGGCATCCATATCCATCCATTTTTTTTAAACATACAAAATATATATATATTTATATATATAATAATATGGCATATCTATGTACAACATGGCCGGGACAGTCGAGGAAACTATACAAGGATGTTCGGCATTTTCCCTCCCCACATGGACTTGACTAAGGAAGACAGCATGAGGAAATTGTAATTAGATACAATTACAAGTGACAGTCAAGGAGTTTGGGGGCTGGGAACCCAGGGACCCTGCTCTCTTCATTCCTTCCTCACCAACTTTTGCCCATCAATCTGAACGACAGCCTGAATCTGAGTCTCACCCTTCAAGTGACATTGTGAGTCTCGACACATAGAACAATGATGAAATGATTTAAGACCAGTATCATAGGTGGGAGGGGTGGATGTGCTGAGGACCAGTGGTTCACACTCTGGGAAAGTTAGAGGAAAGGCTGTCTTGGGGAGTCAAGGGTACTGAGAAAGCCTCAAGAGTGAAGTTCCCAGGATTTGGCAGCAGGGTTATGACAGATGTGAAGTGTCATCATAGTTTCTTTGCTGAAGAAACTGCACCCAAAGAGTTCACCCCGCCTTGACAGTTTTCCAGTTGCTGCCTTAAGTGCAAGTGGGCATGGGGAGAGGATGTCCATCACTTTCCATCACTTCTAGTTTATGGTGCACTATGGGCAGACTGGTATTGGTGCCTGCCTACACCTATGCTGGCTGGTGAACCCAACCACCACCAGATGCACACATGCAAACTGCAGTGAGCATTCCAGATGCCATCTGACCTCCTGCAGCCACATGCTCCAGTGCCTGCTGATCCTCCCCATCACAGGGAGAATGTCCTGTCATCTACAGTCATAGCTGCTGGTATGCAAAGGAAAAGTCTCAGATATGCTTTAACTTTGGAGTCAATTGTAAAGAAATAAAGATAAACACTTACTGGGTAATGCACAGGTGACATGACTTGAGTTAGATGATTCATTAGTAGAAGGACCACAGAACACTGGTGTCAGGTTGTACTGGATTCGGAAGACAAGCCCAGGTGTCTTCATCTGTAAATGAGTCAAATGATTATTTTCACTGATGAAGAAAGAGAAAGTAGAGAAAGGGAGTTGGGGAGAGGATAGCAAAACAGCATAAGAGGAGAGCACAGAGATTATGTATTATCAAGCTAATAGGCAGGAAGGTAGAGTCAGCCATACTGGCTTTGACTTTGAACTCTGGATTCTACCACTTACATGGTTTCCACCTTCAGGAAGGTCATGTGTCATCCTTCATTCTCAGGGTTCATCAATCAAATGATTTAGTCATGATCCAATTAGAAATTATAAGTAGGTCAGGACCTAGCATACAACAGATTCTGCTCTTAATATCCTTTTATTTTTCTCCATTTAATGTTTTCAACCATCCTACGAGGTTAATTTTTTCTTTATCTTCTAGATGAACAAACTAAAGTTTAGAGAAGATAAATTATTTGGTAAAGTTCACCTGCCAAGTTCCATATGGAGTTTGAAACCTGTTTTTTCTTACTTCAAAGCCCTATTTCCTTTGTTATTAACATCTTACTTTTGGACTCATATAACTGGATTGGAAAGCAGTGGACCCTTTTGGAGACTAGACTGAATTTACATTTTATGTAAAATTACGTTACTCAGTACAAGGAAGGCGGATTCTGAGCTGACTTTCTATTTCCAGAATTTAAAACAAGACAGGCACAGTGCCCGGGGCCAGAGGAAGCTTGGGGCAGACAGACACATGACCAGATGTTTGCTTTCTGAAGGGGGCATGCCTCCCACCCCCACAGGGGCTACTTGGCCCATAGCCCTCTGATTTGCTGCCTCTTGAGTCTCCTGTTTCACATTTACAGGAGAGCAAATCCCTGCCAGATCCCACTCCAGGGTCTGAGCACCTCAGCCAGAGTGAGATCATCTTTTCAGGTCTGGCCTTTTTTAATAATGCTGGATAGCATCCTGAGTGGATGAACAGGTAAATGAATAACTAAATGATTCCATGAGAATTCATGGAGAGAGTCTATGTCAACAAGCCATTTAAACTGTTAAATGATTTATTAGTCAGCCAAGAAGAGCAAAGTCACCTGCCTAAAGGCTGGGTGCCAGGATGAATCAGCAGCTGGTGCTTGGGCTATCTCACTGACCAGTGAGTTCCTCTATTTATTTCTGCATTTGCACCTCATCAGGGAGACTATTACGGGGCTAAAGTCTGTCTATAAACTACCTTCTGGGAACGCATATTATTAACTGCTATAGAGAGACTAATGAAAATAAAAATGGATTTGAAATTAAAGTATACTCAAGCCTATACTTCTTGGCTGTGTAAGGAAAAAATACTATAACTTCTTTAAAGCCTCAGTTACCCCATGCTATAAATAAATATGATCAAAAAGATTACCTACTTTGCAGTGCTTTCTAAGAATCATATAAGGTGAGGATGAGAAAATTCTTTGTAATTGGAAACAAGTTTCAAAATTGTCAATTCAGGTTTTGAGTCACTTAACACTTTGACTAATAACTATATCATTTGCTCCATTATTTAGTCCACACATATTATGATGAAAAACTGCTATGAGTTTGTGATTAAGCCTGAGAAGAACATAAAAATCATTCCTGAAAACATGACAATTATTTTACCACTTTGGACTGTGAGATCCAAAGGGGACAGGAAAATCATCTGCTTTATTCTTGTGTTCTCACTCTTTGTCCTCGTTCTAACCTTAGCAGTAAGCAACATGTCTGTCACATCACAGATATTTAGGATATATCAAATCAGTGAATGTGTTGAAGGTGGAATATCAAATACCTCTACTGGTCCTCTACAATCCATAACTCGCATAATTTCTAGACTGATGTTTTTAAATGCAAACCAGACACATCTATTCCTTGATTAACACCCTCCAGAGACTTTCCATGCTTTGAGGATATTGTCTAGATATCTTACCATGGTGTCAAGCTCCTACTTCTCCATCCAAATATACCTTCTCCTGCCCAATGTGGACATTTTTGCACAAACAATTCTTAAATAACAAGGCATTGGCTCATCCTCAATCTTCTCTCTCTCTCTCTCTCTCTCTCTCTCTCTCTCTCTCTCTCACACACACACACACACACACACACACACACACACACACAGACTTATTATCAGGAATTGAATCACACAATTATGGAAGCTAAAAAATCTCAAGATCTGAAGTTGGCCAGCTGCAGATCTGGAGTGGAAGGGGGGTCATAGTGTAGTTCCGGTCTGAGTTTGATGGTTTGGGAACCAGGAGAGCAGATAGCATAATTTCCAGTCCAAAAGTCAGCATGCTTGAAATCCAAGAAGAGTTGTTTTTCAGCCTGGTAAAGAATGATGCTCCTGCTCAAAGCAGTTAGAAAAGAGTTCCCTCTTAGCTTGTTTGTTCCATGAAGGCTTCAACTTACTGGTTGAGGCCCACTCACATTAGGGAGGGCAATCTGCTTTACCAATTGAAATGTTAGTCTCATCCAGAGACATCCCCAGAGATTCACCAAGAATAATGTCTGACCAGATATCTAGGCTTCCCATGACCCAGTCAAATTGATACATAGAATTAACCATGAGAGTATAGTTTTGAAAACAAACTTGTTTTGTGTGAGAATTTTTACTGACTTCTAGAATCTTTTTGTTTTGGCCTCCATTTTGCCTAAGAAGAGCTACATGACAGGTGACATAAATGTCAAGTGGAAACTTTGTTCTGTGGGACAGCACGAGCTATGATTTTGACAAAATGAGAGAGACTGATTTCACAAAATGAAAGAACTATCTAAAATGCAGTGATTTCTCAGCAAATCTGACAGAGGCAGTTATTCATCACTGATGGTGCTTATGCAGATCTTGATCCACCTTTGGAAGGCATACTTTAAAGTGTCTCTCAACTTCAAATCTTTTCATCTAAAACCCTCTCAAACCTACAAGATATAGGGTGGGCCTTAGTTATATTCCAGGGAACATGTTTGCTTTGCTGTCATGACAGCATATCCTTATAGGACTTGCTACATAATAAATGTTTACTTAATGAAAGGTTGTGTCAATAAATGATTAATGGGTCAACTTGAAGATGTTGTAGGGTATTGTTTTTCTCTGTTGCCTCAATATTTGGATTAGTGGAAGTATTTCACTTAAAGAATTAATACTACCTGACACTTCAAGTAAAAAAAAATTCATGTGTAACTAGATAGCAAATGTATTCCAATTAATAATTGATTTAAAT
>JAQQSQ010001753.1:0-11999 GCA_028627145.1 Eidolon dupreanum
CACACTGTTAAATATTTTTTTATTATAAATCTTTAAAAATATCATGTAATAGACTACTTGATAAATGTGGTATAATACCCAGTTATTACTGAAATTCAGAACATTTTCAAAAATCAATAAAACCATATCTATAAATCAAAGGAGAACATTATACAATCATCTAAATAGATGCTGAAAAGTCATTTAATAAAAATAACATTTTCTCCTCATGTACAAAAAAAAAACTTTGTAGGTAATCTAAAAAATATTTTTGAACATGAATGCTGTATTTAATTATAAACACTGGTAACATTAACATTCTGGGTGAAATCAGAAACAGATTTAAAACCATAATTTAAAATTGTTAGTCCAGTCAAAAAGACAGAGTAGGTAAACTATATGCTTGCCTCCTTCACAAACATATAAATTACAACTAAACTGCAGAACGACCATCATTGAGAATCAACTGATGTGTAGCTGATAAGAAGTTCTACAACTAAGGACACCCAAAATAGGCCACTTGGAGACTGGTAGGAGTGAGGGCACAGAATGAGTTGTTCCCACTCCCATGCATGGCAACTGAAAATGGGGAGGAAATCTCAGTTATAAGGAACCCCCTAGAGGGACAAAGAGTTGTGGCCCAATACCAGGCTCCCCATCCCAGGGTTGCAGTGCCAGGAAGAGAAATCCTTACAAATTTCGACTGAAAACTAGCAGAGATTGTGGCTGAGTAAGATGGAGGGCTGCATTTTTGGAGGCTTGCACAATGATTTACTTACTGACATACTGACTCACTCTGAATTCCAGCACTCAGGCTTCAGCTCAGAAGGTGTCAAGGACATAAGGAGAGTAATTAAGTTGTCTGGCTTCGGGGTAAGAGCTGGAGGGGCAGCTTTCTCCCAGACAGAAGTGTAGGCAGAAATTATTATTCCTTAGTTGAACCCTCCACATTTTGGTATGTAGACACAGGTGGGCACCATATCTGAGTCTCCATTAACTTTGCTAACACATTTTGCCTCACCCTGGTGATCCCCAGAGACCCAACTTCAAATTGCAAGTTCACTCAAACAGCTTCCAGTGGCTTTACAAAATGGCCTAATATGGCTCATGTGAAGACTTTCATAATCTCTCAAAGGTTCAAAAAATCTAAAGAAGCAGCATCTGGCCTCAGCATACCCCAATACTTCTTGCTGAGCATTCTTAAGCCTCACACTAGCAGCAGCTGGCTTTGGGTTTTGGCTTTCTCTCTTGAGGCACATCCAAGCCCAGTGTGGGTGGCAGCCATCTGCAGAAGGCTTGGTGGTTCATACCATATTGCTCCTTGCAGGACACAAGCTACAGCTAAACTTGGCCTGTGGCAGGGCCCCTCCCAGGAGGCCCAGACCTGTGTATCTAGTGGATAGCTTTGGTTTGAGATAGAACATCAAAAAGGCTTCCTCTTAGGACAACACACCCAAAGGTCAGACTGGACAGTCACCAGAGATCTGCTAAAGCGAATCCTACTCCATAGGGTCAGCCAGTGCACAACACCTCCTCCATTGTAGTCATGACCAGTCTTCATGACCAATCAGCCTGAGGGTCAATATCTCCCACTGACAAGCAAACAGAAAGCAATTCTCAACTACAACAGGAAGAAATGCACAATATGTACAGGGGACACACCTGGAACATTTGGCTCAGGTGACCAGGAAGACTGTGCAACTGGAACCAACAGGACACCTACTATATAAGGCCACATTACTAAGACTGAGAGATATAACTACTTTACCTAATGCATAGAAACAAACACAGGGAGGCAGACAAAATGGGGAGACACACAAAGTCCCAAATAAAAGAACAGAGAAAAGCTTCAGAAAAAGAACCAAACAAAATGGAAACAAGCAAACTACCATATGTAGAATTCAAAACACTGGTGATGAGGATGATTAATGAACTTAAAGAAAGAGTAAACGAACTCAGTGAAAACTTTAATAGAGAAATAGAAAACATAAAAGTGGAGAAAAAAATCATAAAAAAGAACCAGTCAGAAATAAAGAATACAATAATTGCAATAAAGAATAACTTAGGGACATTTGGAGAAACATGGTGGAGTGAGAGATGTCCCCAGATCTCTCCATTTGAAACAACAATAAGCTGAACATCTAAAATTCAACAACAACAACAACAACAACAAAAACACTCAAATTGCACACCAGCAAGTCTGAGCATGAGATCTGCGTGTAAGAGCTACCACAGGTCAGAATCCCAGGTGGACTGCAAGAAATAAAGAAGCTGCCTCTCACAGACGATGGAGCTATCTGTAGGAATGGGGGTGAGGGAGAAGCTAAAGTGAGTTCCCAGAACAGCCCTGCTTGGGAGAGTTGTGAGTTCCATGCAGCCGGTGGCAGGGTCAAGTCATCAGGGCAGAAAGCGGAGAAGTGGGACGGCAGAAAAACAACAGTTGATTTTTGCTGGCTGTGGTTGGAAAACCGAGGCTGAGCCACAGCCCTCATGCCCCAACCCAGAGGGCCCCTCCCCCCATACTCTCGTAGAACCAACACTGCAGAGACCCAGGGGGATCCGGGGAAACACTATCAAAAATGTTGGTAAAACTGACAGGCCCTGAAACTGAGGGTAGCGAATGTGATTAAATATCTATAAGAAAATAAAAAAAGCATTAGTAAGACTTTATATAAAGCAGGGATCCAAGAGGCTTAAATGCCACCTACTGGAGACAAAAAGAAAAGCACTTTAATTGCAACATTTAAAGAGAGAACTTTATACAATAAATCTTCTTTCTGGGGGAACAAAAAGCAGAATACACTTCCATTAATACCCAGGCAAAGAAATAGTCCATTAAACACATTAACAAACAAGGTGACAAGGCATTTCAGAAAGAAAGAGAAAATTCTCCAGAAAATAAACTTATAGACATAGAAATATGCAACATAAATGACAGAGAAATCGGAATGATACTTCTGAAAAAAACTCAGTGAGTTCCAAAACGAGTCATATCAACAATTTCAGGATTTGAAAAAAAAAAAAAAAACAGCTAGATAAGCAGAACAAGGAGATTGAAACTCTCAAAAAGAAGCAAATATATCTTCTGGAGATAAAAAACACACCACGAGAGTTGAAAAAAGAAATAGCAAACTTGGAAAATAGCACCGACCAAATGGAGGAAAGGATCAGTGATATCAAAGACAGAAATCTAGAAATCAATCAAAGGGAAGAAGAGAGAAACCTAAGAATGAAAAATAATGAAAGAGAAATACAAGAAATAACTAATACCTTCAGGAGAAGAAACGTAAGACTAACAGTCATTATTGAAGGCAAGGAAAAGGAGCAGAGACTAGAAGGTATTTTTGGACAAACAGTTGATGAGAATTTCCCAAATCTAAGGAATGAGCTGGAGCTTGGAATTCAAGAATTCAACAGAACAGCCAAATATCTCAAGTCAAAAAAGGCCTTTACCAAGACACATTGTATTAAAGTTATCAAACATCGACAATAAAGACAATATTCTCAGGGCAGTCAGGGAGAAGAAAACGGTAACTTATAAAGGAAAATTCATTAGATTAGCCTTGGACTTCTCAGTGCAAACCTTACAAGCCAGAAAGGAATGGAATCAAATTTTTAAACTATTAAGTGAAAGGAGCAACTAACCAAGAATAATGTAACCAACTAAGCTCTCCTTTAGATATGAAGGAGAAATAAAACCTTGCCAGACATAAAAAAAAATTGAGGGAATTCTCCACAACAAGATCTGCATTACAGGACATACTGAAAGGGGTCAGCTCATTTAAAACAAAATAACAAAAATAAATACATAATTATGAGTAAAGTGACTATCAGGTACATAGAAGCAGAAGAGTGCAAATCTTATTAAGAACAGAGTATTATAACTTAAACATTAATAAGAGAATTGCTATAGTAAGATAGTAATGACCGTTCAGCATAGATAGGGACAAATTGAGATAACGATGATTGAAAAGGGGAGGATTCAGAGATCCAAATTCTCAAAGGAGAATGGAGATAAGGCACATGCAGAAGAAAATGGACGACTGTATATAAGTATATAAAACTATCCTTTACATATTCATAATAGTAATCACACAACAAAGATTCAGAACTGAAGTATTTAACATAAAACAAGAAGAACCAGAGGAAAAAACATAAAAGCCAACCAAAATAAAGAAAACAAAAATGCAAGAATGAGGAAGCAATGGAAACACCGAGCTACTAGAAAGCAAAAGATAAAATGGCTATAAGAAGACCTAACATTTCAATAATCACGCTAAATGTAAATGAATTTGAACTCGCCAATAAAAAGGTGCAGAGTTGCAGAATGGATCAAAAAACAAAACCCAATCATATACTGCCTCCAGGAGACACATCTCAGCTCCAAAGACAAATATAGACTCAAAGAGAAAGGGTAGAAAATGATTTTTCAAGCAAATGATATTCAGAGGAAAGCGAGAGTAGCAGTACTAATATCAGATGAAATAGACTTCAAAATAAAAAAGATAAAGAAAGATACTGAGGACATTGCATAAAGATAAAGGGAAGCATGCACCAAGAAGGCATAACACTTATTAATATCTATACTCACAATCAGGGAGCTCCGAAATATGTAAAGCAGTTACTAACAGAACTAAAGGGAGAAACAGACCAAAACACTATCATAGTAGGGAACCTAAATACCCCACTGTCGGATATGGACAGATCACCCAAACAGAAAATCAATAAGAAAATAACATCCTTAAGTGATACATCAAGCCAAATGCACATAATTGACATTTACAGGGCCTTCCATCCCAAAACAGCCGCTTATACATTCTTTTCTGGTGCAAATGGAACATTCTCAAGAATCGACCACATACTGGGACACAGAGATAGCGTCAACAAATATAAGAAGGTTGAAATCATACCAACCATATTATCAGATCATAACACTTTAAAATTAGAGATAAACTGCAAAAGGAAATCAGGCAGAACCGTGAATACATGGAGATTAAACAACATGCTACTGAAGAAAAACTGGGTCAAAGAAGAAATAAAAAGAAAGATCAAGAGATACATAGAAATGAATGATAATGATAGTACAACATATCAAATCTTTTGCTACAAGGAAAAGGGGTCAAAAGAGGAAAGTTCATATCATTACAGGCCTATCTCCAAAAAGAAGAATGAGTCCAAATAAACAACCTAAGCATCATCTTAAAAAACTAGAAAAGGAAGGACAAATAAAGTCTAATGTCAACAGAAGGAAAGAAATAATGAAAATTAGAACTGAAATAAATGAAACTGAAAACAAACAAAAAAGAATAAATGCAACAAAGAGCTGGTTCTTTGAGAAGGTTAATAAAATTGACAAATCCCTGACTAGACTTATTAAAGAAAACAGAGAAAGGACAAATAAAAAAAAATCAGGAATGAAAGAGGGGAAACTATGACTGGCATCAGAGTACTAGAAAGGATAATACAAGAATACTGTGAAAAAGTAGATAACACCAAATTTAATAACCTAGAAGAAATGGACCAATACTTAGAAAAATACAACCTTCCTTGAATGATCAAGAAGAACTGGAAAATCTAAATAGACCAATCAGCAGTGTGAAAATTGAAACAATCATCAAAAATCTACCAAAAAGTAAAAGGCTAAGGCCAGGTGGCTTCACCAGTGAATTCTACCAAACATTCAAGAAGATTTAATACCTATTCTCAAACTCTTCAAAAAAATCAAAAAGGAGTCAATACATCCCGATTCATTGCTTGATATCAATATTACTCTAATATCATACCTGGTAAAGATAACACAAAAAAAGAAAATTACAAACTAATATATCTCATGAACACAGATGCAAAAATCCTAAATAGGATACTAGTGAACCAAATAAAGCAACGTATTAAAAAGATTATACATCACAATCAAGTGGGCTTCATCCCAAAGGCACAGGGATGCTACAACATACGCAAATCGATTAATGTGATACAACACATAAATAGAAAAAAAAAATAAGAATCATATGATTATATCAATAGATGCGGGAAAAGTCTTCGCTAGATACAGCATACATTTATGATCAAAACACTTAAGAAAAATAGTATGGAAGGAAAATACCTTAACATAATAAAGGCCATCTATGACAAACCCTCAGCCATGATTATATTTAATGGTGAAAAACTAAAAAGTTTCCCTCTAAGTTCAGGAATAAAGCAATGCTGTCACCACTACTATTCATTATAACACTGGAGGTCCTATCAAATGCAATTAGACAAGAGAAAGATATACAAGACATCCAGACAGGAAATGAAGAAGTCAAACTGCTTCTCTTCGTGGATAACATGATTCTCTATATAGAAAACCCTAAAGACTCCACAAGAACACTACTAGCTAGAAACGATAAGCAAATATAGTAAAGTTTCTGGATACAAAATCAAAGTGCAAAAATCCATAGCATTCCTATATTCTAATAATGAGGTGTTAGAAAAAGAAATGGAAAAAATAATTCCCTTCGCAATTGCAACAGAAAGAATAAAATACCTAAGAATAAATGTAATGAAACGTGAAGGACCTATATAATGAAAACTACAATACCCTATTAAAGGAAATTGAAAAAGATACAAAAAATGAAAGATATTTTGTGTTCTTGGATTGGAAGAATCAATATAGTTAAAATGACCATATTACCTAAAGCATTATACAGATTTAATGCAATCTTCATCAAAATACCATCAGCATTTTTTAAAGAAATATTACAAAAAATCATCAGATTTGTATGGAAGCACAAAATACCCTGAATTATCAAAGTCTTCCTGAGAAAAAGAACAAGGCGGTAAACATCACTCTGCCCAACATCAAATTACACTTTAAAGTGACAGTAATCAAAACGGCATGGTCTTGGCAGCAAATCAGACACACGGACCACTGAAACAGAATCGAGAGTCCAGAAGTAAAGCCATATTTATATGGACAAATAATTTTTGACAAAAAGCCAAAAATATGCAGTGGAGAAAGGAAAACCTTTTCAATAAATGGTGCTGGGAAAACAGGAAAGCCATCTGTAAATGAATAATATAGACTGTTGTCGATCACCACAGACCAAAATTTACTCAAAATGATTAAGGACATGAATATGAGACCATAAACAATAAAATGCATAGAGGAAAACATAAGAACTAAACTCAAGGACCTTGGACTTAAAGAGGATTTTATGAATTTGATCTCAAAGGCAAGGGACGTAAAAGCAAAAATAAGTGAATGGGACTACATCAAACTAAAAAGCTTCTGCTCATCAAAAGAAACTACCAACCAGGTAAAGAGACAACCATTGTAATGGGAAAATATATTTGTAAGCAATACCTCCAATAAGGGCCTCATATACAAAATATACAAAGAACTCATGCAACTCAATAACAACAAAAAGAACAAATGATCCAATCAAAAAATGGGCAGAGGAGCTGAACAGACACTTCCCCCAGAGGACATATAAATGAGTAACAAATATTTGAAAAGATGCTCAATATCACTAGCTATTAGGGAATTGCAAATAGATACCACAATGAGATACCATCTCACACCTGTTAGTATAGCTATAACCAACAGGACAAATAATAAATGTTGGAGAGGATGCGCAGAAAAAGGAACCCTCATATACTGCTGGTAGGACTGTGACTTGGAACAGTCACTATGAAAAACAGTATGGAGGTTCCTCAGAAAAACTAATAATTGATCTACCACATGATCCAGCAACCCCTCTACTGGGCATTTACCCCAAACACTTGAAAACCCATAGCCGAAAAATATTTGCACACCGATGTTCATAACAGCATTATTCACAGTGGCCAGGATGTAGAAGCAACCAAAGTGTCCTATTATAAATGGTTGGATAAAGAAGCAGTCGTACATAGATACAATGGAATATTAGCCATAAGAAGAGACAAAATACTACCATTTGTGACAACATGGATGGACTTCAAGATAATCATGTTAAGCAAAGTAAGCCAGACAGAAAAGTTCAAAATCACATGATATCACTTATATTTGGGATATAAACGTAAGCAACAAATGAACAGGATAAACAAAAGAGACTCATAGATACGGACTATAGACTAGTGGTTACCAGAGGTTAGGGGTTTGGGGAATATAGGTGTGGGATATAGTGTCAAATATATGGGGGCGTGGGGAGGGTGTAGTGGGTAAAGTGGATCGAATTATGGTAGCCGAAGGCAACTGGACTTTGTGTGGTAAACACAATAGAATATACAGATGTCAAATGATAATGCATTTCTGAAAATTATATAATTTTATTAACCAAAGTAAATATATTATATTATGTATAATATAATATATATATTAAATATATATATTAAATATATATTACATATATACATGTATATACCTTAGGAGGAATCAGTTTTAGATTAGATGAAGGAGAGGTTCGATTTAGCGATTTGAAAAGTAAAGTAGCATAAATCAGTCAATCAGAACAGCAACAAGAATAAGAGAATAAAAACAAATGAAGATAGTTTAAGGGGCCATAGAGACTACATCAAGCATAATGACATTACCAACATAGGGGTAACAGAAGGAGAAATACGAGAGCAAGGAATTGAAAACTATTTGAAGAGATGATGACTGAAAACTTTCCTAACCTGGTGAAGGAAATAGACCTACAAGCCCAGGAAGTACAAAGAATCCCAAATAAGATGAACTCACAGAGGCCCACAGTAAGACACACCATAATTAAAATGCCAAGTGTTAAAGATAAAGAGAGTATCTTAAATAAAGTAAGAGAAAAACAATTAGTTACATGCAAGGGAGCTCCCATAAGACTATCAGCTGATTTCTCAACAGAATCTTTGCTTGCCAGAAAGTATTGGCACAAAATATTCAAAGTGAAGAAAAGCAAGGGCTTACAACCAAGATCACTCTACCCAGCAAAGGTAGCATTTAGAATTGAATGACAGATAAAGATCTTCCCAGACAACCAAAAGCTAAAGGAATTCATCACCAGCCTGCCAGTATTATGGGGAATGCTGAAAGAACTTCTTTAAGAACAAGAGAAAAAAGAAAAATAGATCAAATTTATAAATAATAGTTGGCAATAACTACCTATCTATCAACAATTACTTTAAATGTAAATGAATTAAATATTCCAATTTTAAAAAGTATGGCTGAATGCATAAGGAAACAAGACTACATATGCTACTTACAAGAGACTCACTTCAGATCAAAAGACACATACAGACTAAAGGTGAAGTGATGGAAAAGGATATTCCATGAAAATGAAAATATACAACAAAAAGCTGGGATAGCAGTACTTATACCAGACAAAATAAACTTTAAAAGAAAGGCTATAGAAGATATAAAGAAAGACCCAGTAATCCCACTTTTAGGAATTTATCTGAAGAAACCCTTCGAAAGGTCATGTTAATCCACATGTTTATGGAAACTTTATTTAAAATAGTCAATATACGGAGAATAACTGGGTGTCCATCAATGAATGAATTGATAAAGACGACATCGTGCATGTATGCAATGGAATATTACACAACCATAAAAAATCATGAAATCTTGCCATCTACAACAACAAAGATCTACCTGATGAATATTGTGCTGAATGGAGTAAGTCAGGCAGAGAAAGGCAAATGCCATATAATTTCACTTACATGTGGAATCTAACAAACAAAATAAATAAACAAACAAAACAGAAACAAACTCATAGATTCAGAGAATATTTTGATGGTTGCCAGATTGGAAGTGTTTAGGGGTGGGTGAAAAAGGGGAAGGAATTAAGATGTATAAATTGGTCATTACAAAATAGATATGAGGATGTAAAGTATAGCATAAGGAATATCATTAATAATATTTTAATAATTATGCATGGTGTCTGATGGATATTAGATTTATCACGGTGATTGCTTTGTAGATATTATAAATGTCTAATCACTATGTTGTATACCTAAAACAAATATATCATATGCAACTGCAATTAAAGAAACAATTTAAAATTGTTATTGATTTTCTACCCAGTCTATAAGATATTAAATAAAAATAAAAAAATAATGATTGGGCATAAAAGGCTGAATTATTAATATTTATGTCATATTGCTATCTCCCTGCAATATGCATTAGTACTGAAAAGAAAGATCAAAGAGCTAGAACAACAGATAAATTAGCTTAGAATTCTAATATCCAAAACATTCACATGGAGAAAAGAGCATTTACAGAAAAAAAAAAGAGTATTTAAACTTAAACAAAAAGTATAAAATATATATGCAAAATTCTTTAAGAAGAAATGTGATGGATCTACATAAAAAATAAATCTGCTGAATGATGTAAAATAAAACTTGAATAAATCGAACAAGATACCATGTATCTTGGTAGAATGAGGCAAAATTGCAAATATGTTATTTCTTCACAAATTAAATTACAAATTTAAAACAATTACAATCATAATTATATATTTAATATGACAAATGATTCTAAAATTCTATTAAAATTATAAAGAGAAACCACAAAAATTGTATAAAGAATATTAAAAGTTAATTTACCTTTATATGTAACATATATATTATATGTTTATAAAAATTGGCATCAGGGAAAGCCATTTGACATGGCACAGATTCAAAAAATAGAATATTAAAAGTGAATAGCTAAGCAAGAGTGTATATACTTTGACCTAGTAATTGTATTTCTATGTAATTATACTAAACATATATCAAAATGCCATCAATAATCTATTATTACAAGAAAGAACTGTTGTTGCAGTTTCATTCATAATAGCAAAAACTTGACCCCTTACTTGACTACCACATCATCAAAAATTTATGGAGATCAGTAAATAAAATATGGTGAAAATAAACTTTCTTTGAGCTGTTATGCAGCTGCCTAACACTCTTTTTAAATAATATTTACCGTTGTAAGCATAAGAGCCTAAATTACAGGAATGGGTGAATAAATTATGGTGCAATCCTATGATAGAATGCTATGGAACTGTTTACATTTGTGGTTTTGAATTCCATGAGATGAGAAAAATTAATATATTTTTTTAAAAATAGGATATTACGATGCAATGAGTATGGCTGGTTTTATGTGAATTTTATGAAAATAAAATTTCACTCAACATACACACAACTGTACACATGGACAGATACATACACACACACACACACACACACATATATAAATGTATGTATATACATTAATATATTCTGAAGAAAATTAAGGTAGATTAGTCTAATTATGAATGAACTATTATCTTTATACCTTAATCTATTAAATTATTTTTCTACAATCACCAGCTTGTTTTGATATAAAAATGTTAATGAAAAGTTATAACTTTTAAATAAACCCTAATATATTTAAAAACTTATGATAAAGGAAATATTACAGATTACTAGGAAAAGGTATGGTTGCTAAATAAATAGTTATGGAATATTTGCTTAAATTAATAAAATAAAATAAAATAAAATAAAATCATATCTTTACCTTACACCAGAATAAATTATAAATTTGAGGAACTAACTTTAAAAAATAGAGTAATAAAATAGTGGGCAGGAAAAAAAAAGGAGGTAAAATGTTTATACTAGTAGGCTCAGAGAAAATTTTCTAGATTAAAAAAAAAAATGCCACAAAGGGCAATTAAAGGAAATCTTTGATTATATAAAAATGCAAAATTCTGCTGGTCATATACACATTAAGGAATTTAAAATAAAAATAACCACTTGAGGAAAACACTCACATAAAGTAAAATTGTCTACCATATAAAGATCAATAAAAGCCCTAAACTAATCACAGAATTAAAAATACAGAAAAACTAACAAGATGAAACTGTTTGACCTCCATAATAAATTAAGAAATTCTAATTAAACAGCAGTAAGATACTATATTGCCAAAGAGAAAGTTAGAAAATCTTTTTCTTATTATAATAAATAGTGTTTAGGGAGTGTAATGAAACAAACAATATCACAGTCTGCTAATGAAAGTATAAATTGGTAGCATCTTGGAAGGACATTTTGACAGTTTTTTTTTT
>JAQQSQ010001754.1:0-11997 GCA_028627145.1 Eidolon dupreanum
GGGCACTGTCCATGGCAGCGCCTTGCGGTGCCAGCCCGGGGCCCTCCCCGGCCTGAGCGCGTGTCTGCTCGCGCTGTGCCTGACGTGGGGACACTGAGCACAGCTCGTGTTGGCAAGATTAATGTCATCCCATAACCAAGTCTATTCCTGCGACGAAAAAATTTAGCTTAAGTTTAAAAGTGTTTGGTGAATAAAATTAATTGCATCAACTAAATAAAATGCATTCTGTCCAATACATATAGATGTTCTGTCAACAAGACAAATAGACAGTAGTGTAAGTGTCCGTGTGGACGAAATGCATAATAACGTAATTATTTTGCCAACAAAACGCTAACTCGCTTTAATCATTCTGCTCCTGACATAATGTAAAGTGATTTAGTGGGCGAAATGGATCCACTCACAAATTGTTTTACGGTCGTAATGCAGTCCTTTGGTGGGATGTGAATTGATGGTAATAATTTTATGGGCAAATGATTTTTCAATTAAAATGTCTTTTCACAGACAAAATGGGAGTGTTACAAATGGCTCCTGATAACCGCATGCCAAGGAGCAGGCAGAAAAGGCTGTCACCCACATTACCCAAAGCCCCGCTCGGAAAGCCTCGAAAGCTCAAAAGGTGATTCATTTTCATCGAACTCGTAATTTCCTTCTCTCCTATTTGAGAAGTACTTGCTTCCTGCCTCTGCTGACCCGGTAACGAAGATTTGATGTGGTCGCCGGCCCAGCGGCTCCTGCCCGGGCCTTTGTCACCTGGCCGCGTGGCTCCTGCCCGGGCCTTTGTCACCTGGCTGTGTGGCTCACTGAGGCACACTTAGGACCAGGCGGCTCTGTCCGTTGCCTCCCGTTGACCCCGTTCTCCTCAGTGTGACAATGACTGCCCCCCTGAAAATGGAATGTCATCATAAAAGAGTGGTTGGTAATTGCGAGGGAGGAGAAACGTTTCTCTCTGGGCTAACTGTCATCATTCCTTCTCGGTAAGATGCAGTGCTCCGGTCGCCATACACTGGGAACGTAGCCGGCGTCTCCAAAGTCTTAGGTGCGCGAGGTGGCCCGTCCCCAGGGAGATGGCCTTGTGAGGGGCGAGCTTTGCTCTCCAGGGCCCTGTTCTCTCCGTCACGGGACACGGGGCGAGGGGCCTGGACGTGCTCGTCCCGTGGAGAGAGGTGAGCAGCCGGTCCCAGCCCGCCTCCCTGGCTTGGTCCCTGCCTGCACAGCGCCGTGGCTCACTGTCTATCCCCCTCGGGCGAGGCAGCTCCATCCCTGTCCCTGTGGGGAGTCCCGCATGCTTTTTGACTTCCTTTCCTGGAGACTTAACCCCCTGGAAATGATGCAACCCCTTTTAAAGGGGGGGGAGTCATGTCAGAAGGGCCCAGCCGCCCTGTGGGGAGGGGGCGGAGGGCAGGATGGCAGAGACTGCGGGGTGGGCGGCAGCTGGGCCGCCTCGAGCAGGTGACTCTCGCATTCTGAGCCGCGCTTTCCGCATCTCCGGGCTGGGGAGACGCGGGTAAGGGGGCAGCGCCCGGGAGGTGCCCGTCACGGTGCACAGGAAATGACGGTCCACGCCGGGGCGGTCCCGGCCACAGCAGCCGTGCGAGGCCTCGGGGTCACAGCTCGCCTCATTTCCCCAGCAGCGGGCGGCCGGCTCGGGGAGAGGGCGTCTCGCGGGGCCCGGGCCCCGGGCTTGGTGAGCTGCAGAGGGAGGCGGTGTGAGGAAAGGGACCGTGCTGTGGCTCCGGACCGAAGCCGGCCCCGTCTCACGGAGCTTTGCCGTGGGCGGCCAGGGGACGAGGCTCAGGGGTGAAGCCTCGATGGGTGGATCGGCCCCCGGGATGCTGCGCCGGTCACGGCCGTCGGGCCAGGGCCGGGGCCGCTCTGTTGCGACTCAGAGATTTTTCTGTCCTTCCTTTACCCACTGACGCCCGCCTTGCTGCCTGTGTTTCCTCTTGCCCTGCGTTTGTCAAGTGTCTTCACTGAACTCAGGCATCAAGTGACCCTTAAGAATGGCCGTAGCATTCCTTTCTTCTTTTGGCGCCTTCACCACTCATCTGGTTCTCGGGCCAGGTGGGCCACCCTGGCAGGGCCGAGGAGTGAAACAGGAAGTTGCCACTAAGCCCCGTGAGCAGGTTGGAGATGGTCACTCACGGCCGCTGTGGGTGGTGGCCGCTCTGAACTGTAAGTTTGCCGTTCCCTGTAAAAACGGGGGTGGCACGCGGGGCAGTGTCTGAGGCTCGACCCTGACAGGGTGGCACACGGGGAGCGTCTGAGGCTCGACCCTGACAGGGTGGCACACGGGGAGCGTCTGAGGCTCGACCCTGACAGGGTGGCACGCGGGGCAGCGTCTGAGGCACGGTCCTGTCGGGTTCGGCTGGGACGCCACTGGCCCTTGGTCCGTGCGCGTTTAAGGAAGTTAACTCAGCTTTCCAACAGCATCACGCTTCGCATTAAGGACAGGTCCGGCTTCCTGGCTTCTGCTGAGACCGAGAGCGTGTGGCCTGCGGGCGACAGCTGCGGGGAGAGGAGCCGCCATCCCCGCGTGGGGCGCGTGCCCCCCGTCTGCGCTGGGCTCTGCTGTTTCCTCAGATCTGCTCTGCCGCCCGCCGGCGAGGCGTGAGCTGGTGAGCGCGGGTCTGCGCGCGGACGGAGGCTCCTCTCCCGGGGGCACGGGGCCCAGCGAGCGGCGGTGCCCTGGGGAGCAGGAGGCAGGGCTGCGTTTACATGTGGGGCTGGTGTGACTTTCAGGAAGTCACTCGCACTCTCGATTCCTCCGTCTCCTCGGTCGTAAGCTGGAGGGAGCCGCGCTCAGCAGTCACGGTGGCGGAGAGGCCACTCGGTCGGGGCCGGCGGGACACGGTGGAGGGGAGTGCGCCGTGGAGCCGGTGACGGCGGCGAGGGAAACATGAGCTTCTCCTTTAAGCTCCCTAGTAACCCCCGGACGCGTCCACGTCTGGCCCCTGGCTTGCGGTGCCACGTCCACAGGGGCTGGAAACGTCTGGAAGAAAATAGGAGTGGTGTAGGCCGACCGTCCCAGAAGCGACGTCCGCGTGGGAGACCGTCGTGTGTTTGTCGACATACGGATTCGAACACGCAGTGGCAGGCGAGGTGGGTCCAGTCCCGTGCGGGGCGTGGAGAGAAGCTCAGAGCACAGGGCGTGAGCAGGTCCACGTCCCCCCACGCCCCTTCCCCCGGGGCTTAGATTCACCAGCTGGCCCGTAGAAGGGAACTCGGCTTTGTTTTTATCTTAACTGTCTGTGACTTAACTTTTTCATTTCGATTCTAACTACAAATGACTCACGTTCGTTTCCATTTCAGCAGCCGGGAGTGACTTTGATGGTACCTTGTTTGTTTGTTTGTTTGTTTGTTTTGGTACTGTTTTCCACCAGGGGCTGTTAGCAGAACTCTAGCAAGAATGGTAATTTGTTATAACATGGGAAAATGTCTATAAATCCTTAAGGACGTGTTGTATTAGACAGAATTTAACAATACGATATGAGCAAAGACTTGTAGACTCAGTGGTAAGAATGAAAAAGGATGAACGGACAGTCTAAATCGATCCTGGCATGGCACAGAGCCAGCTCCCCGGGCCCCGTCACACCTGCCCTAACCCTGGGGGGAGCAGGAGCAGGCGATCACGTCACTGTGTCAGGGAGAAAGAACTTGAGAACACCAGTTTGCGTATGTGACATATTAGTTTCCTTTGGGCATCTGGGGGGTGGATGTCCCCAAAGCTATAATTCGTACTTTAGCTTCGGGTCTCTTAAAGATGTAGAGATTTTCTTTGCTTAAAAACAGACAGGGAATTCAGACAAAGCCGGGCTGTCATCGATAATGTGCTTAGTGTTAGTCAAAATAAATCTGTTCTGGGGATTCTGGCAGACTGACTTCTTTTTCTGCAAAGATAAAAAAATAAAATACAAGGTTTCCAGTTGGAAAGAGGACGATGGTGCAGAGGCCCCGAAAAGGGGTTTCCCTGATATTTCTACAGGGAATGGGTGATTTTAGCCATTTATTAAGACCCTCTGGAAAGGCAAAGTTTTCGTTCAGCCGCTGAGAAGTGAGAAAGCATCCTCATCCCCTCACTGCGGACTCGCTGCGCTGTCCGCTCAGCGGTGAAGCAGACTGTCCCATCTACCGGGAGCTGAGGCAACCGTCGGGCACAGTCGGCAGCGGTTTGACGTCAGTGGCTCACTGGGTTTGGGATTAAGCGGCCACGTGACCGATGAGACCGTGCAGACAGACCCTCCGTGCACAGCAGTGAGCTCTGTTGGACGCAGGAGCGGGGCTGAGGCCGGGCCGCGGGCGGCAGGGCTGTCCCCCGGCTGCCTGCCGTTTCTTCTGCTGCGCTCGGTCAGCGTCTGCCCCTTCCGTCGGCTCGGGTGCCTTGCGGCATTTGGCAAAGGGCTGGTTCTCCGCGGAGCCTCTTCCAGGAGGTGCTGCTACTCCGAGTTCGTAGAAACTCACCTGGGTTTGCGTGGGGTTTGCGTGGGGCAGGCGCTGGACTCTCGCCCTCCCGCCACGGGGAAGTCTCATGAAAAGCAAACTGTAAGGTGCGTGGATTATTATGAAAAAACAGTTTTTAGATAGATCATCTAGATTCTTCTTCTTAAGCTGTTTTTTTGTTTGTTTGTTTGTTTTATTTTGTTTTGTTTTAAGTGTGATGTTTGGTGAATTTAACCATTCCGCTGCATTTTTGCCAGAAAGTCTGGGCATTACTTCTTGGGTCTGACACGTGTTAGAATGTCAGTTCGTGTGGTTAATTGGGAGAGGGCGTGCCACTCCTCAGCGGAGGGATTTGTGAGCACCAGGCAGCCACACCCGGGGCCAGAGCTCCCTGCGTCTCTGAGGGGAAGAGAGTGGGTCATCCGGGGTGTGTGTGCGTACACGTGTGTGCGTGTGCGCGTGCGCGTGCAGGAGGAGCGGGGAAAGCCACGGACCCCCCGCCCCCCGTCCACGGGCAGCGTCAGGCCGACTTGGGAACGCAGCGCCTTCTCCGGCTGCACTCGGACCAGAAGTGTCGGGTCCAGTGGGGGCTCCTGGGGTCCGCTCCAACCTCACGTCTTGGAAGCTGAAGTTGACGTTTAAGGGAAAGTGCTGGAAGGGCTCAGAAGTTGCTGGTGGCCAAGTTGGAGAAAGGAGAGCCAGTTGGTGGCAGACTCAAGGGGATTTTGGGGAGCAGAGGAGGGGTCAGATCTTTTGCCCTGGTTCTGAGTCAGCGTGTCCCCTCAGGCCCAGCTCGGTGGCAGTGCTGTGATAGGGTTGAGATGCTGCCCTGGCCAGGCGGCCGCGCTTGGAGTGCGTGTCCGGTTCGCCCCGCATGCAGGCCGCTGGGGTTCGCAGGCGCCACCACTCCCCCCCATGATGAAACAGATGCTCAAAAGGTTCACTTCGCATTTCATGCTCAGAGCGGAAAAGGACCTTTTATCAGCTCCCATTAGAAGTCCTCAGGGAGGCCTTCTGACCGGCCGCTTTGTGCCATGGCTCCGCCCCAGGCCAGGCACAGTGGTGGTCGTGGGTGTAGAAGATTCCGCCTAGCTGCGGGTGCGTGCCCCCACCCCACTCTGATACACACCTGGAGCTAGGGAAGGGTCGTTCTGCTCACAAGGGGGTCTGTATCCCTCCGCTCGGGACGGACGGTGCTGGGGGACGGAAGAGTGACTGTCCCCTGGAGAGAAAGCAGAGGTGCAGCCGCCCAAGGGGGCAGTGCAGACGGCGCGTCCCACGGCAGATGGCTCAGGGGACGAAGGGGTGGAGGGCTTGGGCCTTGAGAAGGCAGCTTGCAGATATTTTAGAGCCGAGATGGGGACAGGGTCAGGAGGAAGAATGACAGCCAGGGGTGCCAAAGTCGCCTTGGGGGTAGAAGCAGGTAACAGGCTGTGAAAATAAGCCAGAGCTCGGTATTTTCAGCCAGGCCGTTTCCTGACCCTGCTGCCCCTTCCCGCGCTCCTGTTCTTCCTCCTGACCTGTCCTGTCAGAGGGACAAAGCAAGGGACAGCGGCAGAGCCTTGAAAAGGGCAAGTGATGCCAGCTTCTCGGAATTCACTTTCTGGGCCTCCCCGCCCCAGGCCCCCGGTGCTGCATCTCGCCCCCTGCCAGGCCCCACCTCCCTGTCCCTCCATGCTACCTCCCCGGGGAGCAGCCTTGGAGCCCAGAGACTCCCCGAGGAGAGCAAGCTGGCTGCTCTGGGGGCAGCCTGTTCTGCTCCCTCCGTTCACGTGGAGTGTTGCAGGGTGCGGCAGGGCCAGGAGCCCGCGTTCTGCGTTCTTCACAGAAGCCGCTGGCCTGGGAGGGCAGAGGGTCCTCTGGGATGTCACTCAGCACAGCCTCATCTACCCGCGCCTGCAGGGCCCTCGCATCCGGGCAGGGCTGCGGGAGCTCAGGTGAGAAGCTGACCAGCATAGGATGCTTCCTCTCGAGGCTCAGGCGTGCTCGCCCTCCACCGAGGACGGCGATCTGCCTGCGGCTCTGCGGGCGGCTTGCACCTTGGTCCTGGAGTCCGTGCAGCTCCTGCTGTCTCCCGTTGGGAGGCCCGCCCCCCCCCAGGCATCCCCACAGCCCAGCAGGGGCCCAGAGGCCCGCTTCCCCGGGGAGGAAGGACTGCAGTTGGAGCTCAGTGCTGCGGTCACCGGAGTGGGGCCACTGGGCAGCTGTTTTCAGCAGCATCGTCTCTCACGGCAGAGGGAGGCGATGCCCGCGGGTGTGGGCAGCGGCATGCTTCCCGGGCTGCTCCCCGGCTCCCGGGGAAATCTGAGTTGTTTATTCGGAGTGGATATCGGTGTGGTCGCCTTCGCCGGCCCTGGCCGCAGGGTGTCCTCAGCGGTGCAGGCCTGCTTCGGCTGCCTGCAGACAGAGGGCGGCTGCAGCCCAAGCCCGGCCCGCCACCCTGTTCCCCAAGCCCGGCCCGCCAAGCCCGGCCCGCCACCCCGTTCCCCAAGCCCGGCCCGCCACCCCGTTCTCGTGTCTGTGGTCACGGAACAGGTTGCGTGGGCAGGCGGGAAGCGTCTGTCACAGGACCTCTTTGGGGACCGAATGCCTCCTGCCTGAGTGTCCCCGGCTGCACACTTGAGAGCCGCTGGGTGTTGAGAAGTTCCCTTCCGCCCAGATAATACGCGTTAGGTGACGCTTCATCTCCCAGAGTTCTGCTTTAATTGCAATTAGTGTCAAAAATATTTGTACTTACTGCTTCGCGTTCTGTTGTTCTTTCTGTCACGAGTGTTTTTGTTCAGGCTCTGAAAAGCCAGGGAGATTTTATGGGAAAACTTTCCATTCCTCCAGGAATTTTAGAATAACTCTAGGTCACGTGATGAGGACAGCGTCGTTAGCCGAGGTTGTTCTTCCCGGGTCACTGCGGGGTGGCATACTATGAAAGGCTTCTAAGTAAAGGGGACTGAGGTGTGGGCACGAGTATGTTGCATGACTCAGGGGGAAGAAGTTCTTGTCTGGGGGGGAAGCAGGGACAGAGAGAGGGGGGGAGCAGTGGCGAGAGGGTGCGGGTGACGTGCTCTGCGGCGAGACTTTCCCCATAAATCGTGGTAAAGTCCACAAAGAATAGGCCACACTGGGAGTGACAGCTTCTTGCGGAACCACTGGGCAGCTGGAGCTCGAAACGCAAATCGATTTGGGGCAAACAGAGATGGCGTACGTGGGTCAGGAGGCCGGGAGCACCCCGGAAAGAGAGCGGCAGCAGGTCACCCAGCACTGGGCCATCGTGGGCCACGGAACCGGGTTCGCAAGCAAGGTTACCCAGGTCAGTTCAATTCAGAAGTGGCAGATGTCTGCATTTAGCCGCGAAGTTCTTTTTAATTCTGGAGCCGTATAGCTTGAGGTACTGTGTTCATGCATTCTTCACTCACTCGTTACGTCTGATTCTGTTGACAAATCACCAACTCTGTGCCCAGCCTAGAGCTGATTCTGCGAAGCAGACACTAAAATAAAGACAGTTTATGCCTCAAGAAACTCAATGTCTCATTGGGAAGGCAGGCTCACAGGAAAGTTTAAAATATTCAGACGCTGGACCTAGCAGAATTTTATTTTAATGTGGCGAGTTGCTCTTCCACTTCATAGTAGCTCGGATTTGGTTAAAGTGCTGGTTGAACTCTCCCTTCTCCTAGACAGTTTGTATTTATACATAAAACAAAGGGGAGGCTTTAACCTCTTTGTCACAGCTCTGTCCGTGCCGCCGTTGGCTCGTCCGCGTGCAGCAGATATAGACGGTGCACAGACGTGTCTGGCCAGGAAGCGGCTGGAGGCCACGCAGAGCCCCAGGTGAGCGGCTGGGCGCACGCAGGCCTGGCCCCGTTTCGGCACGCCACCGCCTTCGCCTGCCAGGAGCTCCGCGGGCCACCGAGTCAGGTCACCTCCGCCCCAAAGGAGCTCGGAGTCTGCGAGGCTTTCATAAGTGGGCTCGGTTCATTTCTGGGCCAGTCGGCCACACGAGCCAGCTCGGCGGAGGGGTTTACGGGACGGCTCGGCGCGGTGAGGGCAGGTGAGGGCAGGCGGGTCGGGCCTTGGACGCGGCCGGGCCCCAGGTCGCCCGCCGACCCTGTGCTCTCAGCTCGGCCGCTCCGCGTGTGGCCTTCCCTCCGGGCCCCCGGGCCTGCTCCCGGCATCTGAGCAGTCCTCGGCTGTGCCACCACAGAGAGACCAGGAACATCCCCCGGAAGACCAGTGACCGGCGTGGCTTGGCTTGGGCAGAGCTGGGGTGCGGCAGGGCACCACGTGTGGGCGCCTCTGGAGACCCCTCGTCGGAAGGGGAATGAGCGGTTCTCCAAAACGAGGTGCCACGCGTTGTCGTAAGGTTTGGGGGCTCCTGTCGGCGTTGGATTAGTGACAGCGACCTTACATTGACACCAGTCGGGTGGAAGTGGGCTCCTGGGCAGCAGGGGAGGAAAGACGTGACTTCCACGTAGAGAGGGGCTCCTGCGCTGTGACTCCCGGGGAGGGGACCCTGAGGCAGTGGGGAGCTGGCCGGGGCGGGGCCGGCTGGGAGGGCTGGGGACACGTCAGCGGGGACAAAACTCCACGGTCCGGCGGGCCGAGATCGGGAGCCCGCTGTTCCCAGTGGAGGCGGAGGGAGCGACGGCCGAGGGCTCGGAGCAGCGGATCGTGTGGTGCTTGGATTTTAGAAAGTTCTCATGGCCGCGTGGGCGGGCAGGGGAGAGGGCGAGGGAGATGAGTGACGTCCGGAAGGGCGGTGGCAGCATGCGGGGCGCGGCGACGTGGGGGCGGGCGACGTGGGTGACACGGGCGGGTGACATGGGCGACGTGGGCGATGCAGGCGGGCGGGCGACTTCCCCGCGGGAAGGCTCGGCCGGGGTCGGGGTGGAGAAGCCTGGGGCCAGTCACAGTGTGGGTGCCGTCACAGAGGGCGTGGCCGTGCCCTCCCCCTCGCTGGGGCACAGCTCACCTGGCTCTCTCTCTTTCTGGTAGGATGCTGTGAACTTGTGATACATTCAAATATACTTTAAAATAAGTGAATATATATTATTGTCCCAGTCTCACTGTAGATCTTGCAGCCAAGTGCCAAAGTGTTTTTTTTTTTTTTCAATCTATGGGAGTAAAATAAAAAAAAAATCAGAACATTTGCTTTATTAACTCAGTGCTTTGCCCCAGAGACTTGCAAAAAGGTCACTGCCTTTAATTTTGGTGGCAGAAAACCTGTGCCCTCGTTTACGGCAAGCTGTCCACGGGGAGGATGGGCCTGGCGTGAGGACCTGGGTGGACGCAGAGTCCTTGGAGGCAAAGCTGGGAAAGTAATTCGAAGGGAGGTCAGACGGAGCCGTGTTCATTGACACGTCCCCTTAACAGCTTCCGCCTCTTCCGTGTTCCGCTTGTACTTTTATTTATTTAAATGCTTTTTATTCCCCTGAAATAGATTCACTGGTTTAACTTAAATTCGCGTTGAAAGGAAGTTTTATAGTACCACCACGGATGGAAAGCAAGTTTTACTTGTCCAGAATAGAGGATATAACATAAAATAAGGAGAATGGGAACGGCAATGTGCTTTCGATCCAGGGTAGAAGCACGTGGCCGAGGCTGGCTCTGCCTGAGGTCCGATGGCTCGCCGTTAAACAAGCCCCTCTCTGGTCCCCCACCCCCGGGCTGCAGACCGGTACTGGTCCGAGGCCTGTTAGGAACTGGGCCGCACAGCAGGAAGTTGGTGGCAGGCGAGTGGGTGAAGCTTCGTCTGCGTCTGCAGCCACTCCCCAGCGCTGGCGTCACCGCCTCAGCTCCACCTCAGGTCATCGGGCGGTAGATGCTCACGGGAGCCCCGGTCCCTGGTGCCACAAAGGTCGGCGGACCGCTGTGTTATAAGCAGCCTTCCTTCTGGGCGTGCAGCTGGGCTGCATTCCCCAGCCACCCGTGCAGCGGGCTGCGGCCATGTGACCGAGTCCCACCCAGTGGACTGCGACAGCCTGGCTCATAACGACCGTCCACGCAGTCCTTCACGGCCACTCTTTTTGAATGAGGAGGGGGCGGCAAAGGTCTCTGAGACCCCCAGAGACGGCAGAGCCACAGGATGGAGGAAGCGGCCGCCGGGGTCCCTGTGTGGACGGCTGCCCAGGAAGTACCCTCGCCGAGTGAGCGGGCGCTTGGTGTCGCGTGAAGTGGTAGCCTGTGTTTGCTAAATGCTGCTAAAGATATACCTGCTCAAACAGAACCTTCTCCCAGTGTAATAAAAAGAGGGTCAAATGAACCTTAAAAGCTAGAAATATTTTTGCTCTGTAGTTCAGTGCGATTCGATGCCGGGTCTGTTCGCTTCTCAAACCGTTTTTCATCTCATTCTCCGAGGAATACGAGAGCAGGGCACTCGCTCCGCGCCAGGCCTCGGAATCAGGGCTTCCCTGCTCTCGCGACGGTTCCTCCTGAGCCAGATGTGGCGGGGGGCGGCGGTGCGTTTCCGCAGCGGCCACGGCTAGCCAGAGCGGGGAGCTTTTCCCCCGAGGCGCATGTCTCTGTTTGGGTTGGGATGGGGGAGGCGTAGCCACACCTGTCGCGGTAGCTGCCACCTCCTCCCCGGCACCTCCGTTCCCCATTCAGACGTGGCCCGGCTCGCGGCTGCCGAAGCTCTGAAGGATGCTGAGGAGGTCGGCACGTGATGAGATCCGTGGTTCACACCCAAACTCCAACCATCGGTTCGTGTCTGTGTCTACGAGTTTGCTTCCGTCTTGCTTGTTCAGTCATTTATCTTAGATTCCACAGGTAAGTGAAATCATCTGGTATTTGTCTTTCTCTGTCAGATGGAACAGGGGCTGGTGAGCTGGGTGAAAAAGGGGAAGGGATTAAGAAATACAAATTGGCAGTTATAAAACAGTTATGGGGCCATAAAGTACTGCACGGAGAATATGGGCAATAATGTCGTAATGGCTATGTGTGATGACCAGCGGGTGCAAGATGGATCGGGGGCCACTTTGCAGGGTGTGTAAGTGTCTAACTACGATGCCGCACACCTGTGCTAGAGTGTTGACTGTCACCTGTAACCGAAAAAAAAAAATTAATTAAAAAAAACTCCAGTGACAGCAAGAAGCACAGAGGAGAGGGCGTGGGGACTAGAGACAGGCACACCCTCTCATCTCTGCGCCTCTCTTGTGGCTGAGAACCGGTCTTAATCATAAGAACGGGCAGCTCCTCTGCCTCGTGCATCAGGGGACATCGTGATGGTCACGACATCCACCAGACGCAGGCCACACTCTTCCATCTCGGGCGAAACGGCCGAAATCCCCGGGTCGTGAGGGGAATGCGGAGATTGACGAGAAGCGCCGCGCCGAGGTTGCGTCTGGCGTGTGCGCCTGCCTCGCGAGGACACGGGCTGGGGCAGGCCACCACCGGGCGTTCCGTTTTACTTCAGAGAGCGGCCCCCTGCCACGCAGGGGCCTCCCGCGCTCGCCCTGCCCCGGCCCCGTGGCCCGCCACCCCGCAGGCGAGTCAGCCAGCGCCCTGGGCTCCCCGTCACCCCGCAGGCGAGTCAGCCAGCGCCCTGGGCTCCCCGTCACCCCGCAGGCG
>JAQQSQ010001755.1:0-11997 GCA_028627145.1 Eidolon dupreanum
AGGTATGATTAACAGTAATTCTGATATGTTTCACTTCGAACGGGTTTGCCAAGTTCCTGACCGTATCCCTAACCACCGGTGACTTAAATACCCCCTAACGAATGACAGAAAGCCACAGCTGCAAAAAGTATATCCTGTGGGGTGTAAGGTTCCTGCCAAGATCGATGAGGAGAGCTTGAAGGTCGTGTCATTCCCACGTGGAGTCCAGGAACTGTATACGATCTCACGCCTTTTTAAGTCTGAAGACACATCAAAGAGGATTTTTTCAGTCATTCATCTGTCCCTTTGTTCATTCAGCTAATATCTGTTTAGGGACTTCTGTATGTGTCATCCTGTGCTAGATCCTGAGTTGAGCTGGTTAAGGGGGGGTGGGAGTAAGACAGTGGATTTAAGGCTGAAAATTACCTCATCTCTGATCAAAAGAGCTAGAGCAACATTGTATTCGATCATAATATTGACACAATGTTAAATTCCTGAATTATATTGTAACTCTATAGAAGAATGCCATGTTCTGAAGAGATACATGTTTAAGGGTAAAGCTCATGAAGTGTATAACTATCAAATAGTTTGGCAAAAAGAATATGTGTGTGTCCTTATATATGTATGTATAGACACACAAATATAATGTATATATAATGTATACATTATGATATATGTCTCTATATAAGGAGAGAGCAAATGTTGCAAATTATTAACAATTGGTTAATCCAGGTGAAGAGACTAGGAGTGTTCATTGTACTTATTTTTTACCTCTTCTATACTTTTAAATTTTTTCATAGTACAGAGTTAGAGGAAAATGTATCTTCTCTGACCTCAAGGAACTTATTATATAGAGATCAATTTTTTTTCTAATAGAAAGGAAAAGAGAGGGTCAGAAGTCACTCAAAGGATGTTGAAACTCTTCAACCAGAGTTGGAAATCTCTGGCGAGGAGGTCTGGGCAGCCCATGCTGGTACACAGGAAGAAGCCCTGTGGTGGGTCCAGCTGAGCCCCAGCCTCTGCCCAGGGGTCCCAGCTAAGGTCTTCCCACCCACCACCACCCCAGCTTTTCCTTTTCAAGTGACATCCCTCTTAAGCAAGAAACACCTCACCTTTACAAGGCACGAGAGAGAAGGAAGTCATAGAGAAGCCATGACAGGTACCAGATCCAGTCTCTGAAATTCGGGCATGTTATTACAATGAGCTCAGTGAACACTTTTTAAACCTGTTTTCTCTGACAGGAGTAGTCCTCAGGCTTCTCAGGTACTCATCTTCAGAAAACGAAGGTTTTTAAAGGAAGGAGAGCAGCCTTTGGTGCCCTGCTTGTGTTTAGAGTTAAAAGGTATAGATGAATGTCGCTCGTTGGAGTGAATGGATGAGGGATGGGAAAGTAGACAGATGTCGGCGGCGGAGCAGGTGAGTTTGGATGGATGTTGTGTTGATGTTGGATAGAGTTAGTAGATGCATGTTTCTCTCCATGCCCGTCCTGGGATGGGGGGAGGGAGGGAGGTGGGACAATACGTAGGGACAGAGACTTTTCCCAGTATTAAAGAAGACAGACGGGGGGCTGGGCACTGGGGTCTGTATGAACGTAGAACACGGAGAGACAGCATTTGCGGTTTCTGGGCCAGACTGGAGAAGCAGCTGTGGAGACTAAACGTTTGATAGGCTCTTACGGTGGCCGGATTTCAGGTTCCGAGGCCTCTGTACCTGCAAAGAACTTTTTGTTCTCAGCAGACACGGAATGTATCTCTGGCCCAGTTGATGTTTAATCGCTCCATAGCCCAGGTGACCAAGGTTTTTTCTATGGCCTTTCTCAGCCCGTTGTCAGCGAAGGAGGAAGGCACAGGACCGGAAGGATGCGATGTGGTGATACCCGCCGGCCCCAGGAAGCCACGCCTTCATCCTGGCTCCTGGAGCCGCCGTTTCTGAATGGCCTGGGCTCTGTCCCCTCCAGCTGGCCTTCTCCGTTCCTCCTGACCCCACAGAGCCTGGGAAACAATCCAGGACTCCAGGGTGTGGTGTCAGTCACTACTTTGGTTGGAATGTTGTGGGAATAGATCCTTCTGGAATGAATGAACCCATCGATCATTCTTCACTCCAGTTAGTATCTTAGAAGTAAGTCTGAAAATATCACTCAGAAACTTTGACTATGAGCATTTTATAAAGTCCATTATGACTGTTTGTTTTCAGAGTGATTCGTGGTAACCTTCAAAGTGAAAAGAGCCTGTTATGGGCTAAATAGTATCCTCTAAAATTCATGTCTCGAAGTCCAAACCCCCAATACTTCAGAATGCGACTGTATTTGGAGACGGGGCCTTTGAGGAGGTGATTAAGTTACAGGGAGGTCACTAGGGAGGCCCTTAATCCAATATGACTGGTGACTTTATTAGAAGAGATGAAGACACCGACACACAGAGGGACAGCCATGTGAAGACCCAGGGAGGAGATGGCCGTCGACAAGCCAAGCAGAGACCAGCCCTGCTGCTCCTTGATCTTGGACTTTCAGCCCCCGGGACAGGGGAAAAGTGACTTCCTGTTGGTGAAGTCTCCAGCGTGTGCTCCTTTATCATGGCAGGCCTAGCATACAGGGCCGAAATACCCATCGGCAGGGGCAACGAGGAAAGGGGAACCAGAGAAGGCTTTTTTGGTGCCCTTCCTATGAGCAGTAAGGGATGGGGAGGTGAGGGACACGTCACTGAGAGGAACGGGGGTGGCCCCCTTCCCAGGAAAGTGACCCCTGCGAGACTGCCACCTCTGACGCTTCACAGCAGAGTGGAGCCCCGACCGAGAAGAGCAGAGCCCCATTTAGAAGCAGCGACGCATTTGCCCCACACACCCTCAGAGCCACGAGCGACAGGTGAGAGCAAAGAGAGAGAAACCATAACAGCAGATCCAAAAATGCAAAATGCGTGAAGAATCTGAGCCCATTTTGCAAGGAAGGCGCCAGCCTTTGCAAGGCTTATGGTGTGTTCAGAACGCCGCCCACTCACCCGCCTGCAAGGCACGAGGCCCAGGCGTGGCGGTCAGGGCCTCGGACCAAGAATCAGAGCTGTGCTTCTGGACAGGCTCCCAGCACGCTGCCGCTTCCCACCCAACTCCTGTCACACCTCCACTGTGCATCCAGAAAACGAAGACGCGGAGACAGCTGGCCTGCAAGGTCCCTTTTTGTACGAAAATTGCACGGTTTTGATTTATAATGATGATTCATCGTGAGTCAACGAGAAGTTAAATTATGCCCTGAATATCCCAGTTTAAGAAAACAGGCAAATGCGTATCCTGTCGTGTGAACGTTTCCATCACAGTTATTAGAATTTGAAAGCCATTCTGTTGTTTAAAGATGAAAGGTGCAGATACTGGGAATGAATTTTGGTGAAGCTTCTCATCCCCCGTGGTGCTCGGTGGGGATTGGCCGTCTTTGTAGCAGTTTCTTTCAGATTGTGTACTGTGCATTTTCGAGGTCAGAGGGCTCCACGTTCTGAAGTCGCATGTTATGTTTCTGTGTATGACAGCATTTAAAGTCGACGTGCCATATCCAATTCCGGTTTTCTTTCAGAAGTAGGATTATTCAAGCAAACGAACTTGGGCATTTGCAATGCAGTGAGCATCTTCCTTCCTTAGAAGTCAGTGTCTTCCAAATGCCAATAGTCTGCAGACGATTGGATGTATTCATCTTCAAATTATTTTAAAATCGTAATTATTTCAAAACAAAATAACAAAGGGATTCGGAGATTGTATCTCCATTACTTTCCTCTAAGCTAAAGACACATTTACTTCTTTTTATTTAAGCATTTACCCCTTAAATGAGATCAGAACAACTTCACAACGCCAGGAGGTAACTGCAGAGCACAGGACAGACTACAGAACAGTGACAGAATTCGTCGGAACTGAGAACATATGCCCCTTTATTCCGTCCCACCCACTACACCTCCCTCCCCCTGACCTTTCTGGACTTCACATTCTTCTTCCATCAGTTTTGTTGGTTCCAGTTTCATATGTTTCGTTGAATCTTTTTCATTCTAAGACAAACGCTCTCACTTAAAGGAAAAGCGTAATTCCCTCCGTATGCATTGTTTGGGACACTCGAACCACTGGTTTTGCTCCATGACTTCTTGTTGGAAAGTGACACTCTCTGACACCTGTTGACAGAGGAGACGGTGCCTGGAGCCATGCAGTCCCTGAGCGACCAGTGACCCTTCCTTAGTTTCCTCCCATGAGAACATGGGTATTTATGTTTCCATCAACCCGTTCAACAAACATTTGTCGGAGGCCTGCTATGTTTAGGTAGACTCATAGGACGTGGGAGTTCCAAGCAGTTTGCAAGATCGTCTGGACTGACGCCTTCATTTCACAGTGAGGAAGCCAGTGCTCCTGCAAGGGTTCGGGGAGCAGCCAGCGCCTTCCTCCGTGATGGAGAGAGTCCCTTGCTCTGGCCGGAGGGGCCAGGACATGAGCAGCGGCGTGTGATGCCCGCAAGGACCTCGTCCAGGCTCAGCGGGGCATGTGGGGAGGACTCCCCATAGCTCTCTGGGCATCGTGAGCTGTGGCTTTTCTAATACAGGCAGAGAAGGAAGTTCGAAGGTTCAAGTTCAAAGACATATAGCCATAAATGTGAACGTTCTTAATGTTCACAATGGCTACTTCATTCCTCTAACTCTAATTCAAGTTCTTTTCTGCCTGTCAGCAAAAAGAAGAAAGAACTTGCATAACTTAAACATATTATAAAAGGAGGTTCCCTTTTGACTTAGAGAAGAAAAATGACGATTTAGTACCCTCTCTGTCCCGAACAGAGGGAAATGTCACTGGGTAGGAAAATCAACGAGCCAGTCTGGGATTCTGGGAGACGGGCCGTGGGCCCCGGGCACTGGCCCTGGATCAACTCACATGTACTTACCTGCATCATGGTTTCTCACCTGTAAAATAAGGAACCGGGGTAGGATGCCCCTCACGGCCCGGTATGGCTCCATGTGGAGAAAGTCTTTACAGATAAGCTTTACTCCCCATCATAATTTTTTCTGAGGCCGGTGTGGGTGACCAGCAGCATCCGCATTACCTGGGAAATTGCTAGCAAGGTACATTCTCAGGCCCCACCCAAACCTACTAGATCAGAAGCTCAGAGGGTGGGGCCCAGAACTGTGTGACTTACCCAGCCTTACAGGTGACTCTAGCCCAGGCCGACCTTTGAGAAGCACTGCTCCAGGGTAGATAAAAGTCGACTCTGGCCGCCCACATGGAATGGGGCCTCTTCACTGCCGGGAAGATGATAAAAAGTGAATGGCACTTAATCAAAACTCAATGGTAGAAAAAATAGATTAGACACATTAAATTTGATAAACACACCGCATCAAAAGAAGATTTCCCCCAAACAATATATAAACATGTAGTGCTTTACATTTATTTTAATGCAGTTAAATAATTTTGATTTTTTAAAAAAGAACAGCAGTGTAGTTAACCAGATGTCCCTGTCTGATGAAATGTACAACCCCCAGAAAGCTTTCACAGATAGATAAAGTCATATAATAATTAAGTTAGAGAGAGCTGTGCGAATTATTTTTCCAAGCCATGTCATTGAGTTTTTCTGGGGGGATAACTTGTAAAAAATAAATTTAGATAGAAGTAGATAGATCGTATACTTAGTCGCAATGTTTTCAGTATAAATTTTTTTTTTTTTTCAAAAGGCAAGTAGACCACCCCTGACCATTTTCCTGTGTGCACCGTGGCATTTTTAGCTCATTTTCTCACACAAGAGGCGGACCAAGGTTTCCAGGCGTGATATTATTTGGACAGGGAACAGAGATGAGCTCCGTGTTCTCACAGGTGAGGCAAACTGTTCCGAGTTGCAGCCCTGGATTATTCTCAAGGTGGGAGAGAGTGAGCTGACCTTGAGTCTGGGCTGACGTTACAGCGTGTGAAAACCCCCTTGGCACTCACATCCGGACCAGCTTGATACCTCAGTGTGACGAAGGGCACGCTACGTGTTGCATGTCTGTGTGTGTTAGTTCCGTTTTGCTCGGGGGTGTGGCGTAGGGCCTACGCCCCACTGCTCCCTCCTCTGCCCTGACCCTTCCTGCTCCAGGTCCTGTGTCCTTGGACTGTTTTTCTCCTGCCTCATCCACCTCTCTGTCCCCTTTACTCATTCCTTCTCTTGTCCCCACCCTCTGATGGCTACAGGCTCAGATTTCAGTCCTGAGACCACTTCTCCCTCCCTCACCTCACTCCCAATGTAGCACTGCCAGATTTAGTAAATAAGGAAACAACAACAACAACAAAAAACTCCCAGTTAAATTTGAATTTCAGATAAACAACTAACAATATAATTTTGTAGAATAAGAATGTCCCAAATATTGCATGGTGCCAAATATTTACTTGGTTAACAAGGAAACATTGCATGAAACATACTGATGCTAAAAATTACTATTTATCTGAATTCAGATTTAAGCAGGCATTCTGTTTCATCTGCCGACCCTGAGATGATTTCATCCAGTTTCCTGACTTTTGAGGCAATCTCTATGCTGACTCTTCCCCAAATTTTATCTCCAGCCTAGATCTCTCTCTCCCTCCCTCCCTCCCTCCCTTCTTTTCTCTCTCTCTCTCTCTCTCTCTCTCTCTCTCTCTCTCTCACTTCACACTCCCACTTGCTAACACCTCATTGCTACATGGATAATTAATAGATGCCTCAAACTTAACATATCAGAAACAACACTAATCTTTACCCCAATACTTGCTCTATCGCAGGTAATTTTGTTTCTACCCTCCCCCACCATTTGCTCAGCCAACCCCTGAGCACAAACCTGGTTCCTTGTTTCTCATGCCCCATATCCCATCTGCCAGGAAGTCCTTTGGCCCAGCTGGTCCACCACCAACATCTTGCTGGATCACTGTGAACACCTCCCACTCGTGCCTCTGCTTCATCGAGACCCACATACCAGCAAGAATGACTCTCCTGAAACATCGGTCATGTCCTAACTGACTTTTCAGCCCGCAGTCCTGCAACGCTTCCCGCACCAGACAGCATATCAGCCAAAGGTCCATCCTGCAAAGCTCCCCTGGCCCAGTGCCCTGTGTCCCCTCAGACACCGTCTCCTCCCCTGGCCCAGTGCCCTGTGTCCCCTCAGACACCGTCTCCTCCGGCTGCCTCTCCACTCACTCCTGCAGCTTCCTGTCCCTCCAGCGTGCTCCTTGGTCCCAGCATTTGCTCTTCCTCCTGGAACGATCTTTGTTTAGATAAACATCCACCTGGGCAACTCCTGCCCCTCCCCGAGTCTCCTGTCAAAACTCACCTTGTCAGTGGACCAGCACTGACCCCCTTACGCACACTCCAACCTACTGACCGCCCCTGGCACTCTGGAAGCTCCTTCCCAACTCTTCATTTTTCCATAAGTATCAACTTCTACCATAGTATAAACTTATTTATTGTATCATTTGTCTTCAAGCTCTTCCCACTAGAAAGCTCCACAAACCCGGGCAACTTTATTTGGTTCCCTGATGTACTCCAGGCACCCAGAAGAGATGCCTCACAGGAGGCATTCATACTTGTTGAATGACTGACGGAATGAATGAATGAATGAATGAGACTTGGGCAAATGGAGATGATTGCAGGACAAACACCTTTTGCTCCCTCATGAGTACTGTTCTCAGATGGAATAGCAGAGACGCCATTTGTAGACCTTTAATCGGCCTTCAGTTCCTTCTTTCCCACCCCCCATCCCTCGTCAGTGAAGGCAGGTGAGTTAAACGCAGGTGAGATGCCACTGCCCTGTGCCTCCACTTGGGTAGAGTCTCAAGGAGGCGTGACATCTCACCACAGAGCCAGCTCGGCAGTTTCCAGAAACAAGCCTTCTAGAGGCTAATCATTAACTTCCTGGCCTGCTAAGGGCTCTTTGTTCTTAGATGTCACATCTCCACGTTCATCTCTAAGGGCTAATGAACCCATAGGAGCCACAAGACACCAATGGGACGTGTGGCAAGAGTCTCACTGCCACTGGGGCTATAAACAACATCTCTTAGGGATCGATAGTTATTTTCCTGAGTGAAGTTGTCCATTTTAGTTCTGGAGGAGCCTGAAAATGCCATGTTTTGGGGAGCAAGATGGGGATTAGTCCCTGAACACCCCAGCCCTGGGCTCATGACCCACGGCATTTAGCGTGTGTGCGACCCCGGGCGGGGTGACATGGTGCCGAAGGCAATGGCTTTGGGCTAAATGACTTGGACAAAGGTCCATCTTGTGGGACATTCTCAACCTCTCCAAGCCTCAATTTCCTCTTCCGTAAAATAGGGTTGCTATGTCAACGGGGTGCCATGAAACTCACATGAAATACTTAACACGGAACTCTGAATAGAGTGAGTGCACAGTAAATTGTAGCTATTTTCATTCTTCGGGAAGTAAGTGACAGATGCTGGCTGCTAGGTCCTAAGAAAACAGCTAGTAGTAAGTAGAAATAAGATTTCCCAAGAAAGGTGAAACTCATTTCTCTTAAGGGTATGGTCTCGCTTCAAAGAATCTTCAGGAGCCAGGCAGGAGTTCACACATGAAACATCTCTACCCTGGCCAGATACTCGACTATTCCAACAATAATAATGCAGGAACAGCCTGTGATCTTAAAGCGACATTGTGACCAATGTACTTTTTAGTCCAAGTTGTGTGCATGCAAGACACAGCTTCTTTCCAGAACCAAACTGGATTACATAATTGGTTGTTGACAATACTTATCAAGCTTATCTTCAAAAAGTTAGTATTAAGTAGTAGAGGCAAGATAAAACATATTGGGTTTGTTGTTGTTCTTGTTGTTGTTATAAAGAATACTAAACTACAGGATCCATCCTTATAATAAAGGAAGAAATCAAAACAGACCCAGATGGGAAAGAAAAACAGAATAATTACAAAGAATCAACAAATGCAAACTATTACAGTTTATACCGATGGTATTCGGCCATGCTTACCTGTGATATTCTGCCCGAAGCACTTTTCATAAACCAAAGCCAGGATCTGTTCCATTTCTGAGCACACTGAATAGAGAAAATTTTATTTTAAAATTAGTATTGGGCTGGGAGAGCCTAAAACCTGTTGTTTTTGAGAGAGCTGGAGTTTTCTCTTGGGTGACAGACAGAGAAATTGGGTAAATAGTTTTTCTTTTTGACCTTTTTATGGAAACAACATGCAAATCCTAAGTGTGTCCCTATCACTGAATTTTCCCACAGTGAATCCCCCCCATGTGATAACTACCAAGCGAGACCCTCTCCCACTCACGACATCCCTGCTTCCCCAAAGGTAACTGCGGAGGCTTAGAACACAGACTAGTTGTCCTAGATTCTGAACCCATCCATGGACTCGCCAAGCAGGTAAACCTCAGTGTCTAATTTCTTTATGTGAAAATGATATTCATGACATTCTTTCGTGTTGCTGCCTTGAGTTCCATTCATTTCTGCTGCCGAATAATGTCTTCTAGCTCAAACGCACTGCAGCTCACTTGTCCTGTCGTCGCCGGACGTCGCCCGTTTGCCGGCGTGTGCCGCCGTGAGGGTTGCTGAGTCACGAGCATGTGTTTCTCTCGGGCCTACGCCTGAGTGTCGAGTCGCTGGATCACATGAAGAGCTTCAACTCTATCAGAACGCAGGACAAGACTTTCCCAGAGCTGTTGCATCCCTCTTACCTCCCCTCGAGGGTGTGAGTTCCGGCTGCACCACAATCTTGCCAGCAGCTGGTATAGTTGGTTCCTCTTTGGCATGTTGGCCCTTCTGATGGACTCGCACTGGTGAGCTGGTTCGTCTTTTCGAATGTGCTCTCTTCTGAAGCGCCTGTCCAGACTTTTTTTTCACGTTTTCTGTGAGGTTGGCTCTTCCTCACTGATGTGAAGGACATTTTAACCCGTTCTGGATAAGGCCTCTTTGTCCATCATTCACGTAACCAACGACCTCCCGCTTTCCATAGCTTGCCTTTGACCCTCCCCGTGCTGTCTTTCAGTGAGCAGAACTTCCTTTTAGGACAATCAAATTTCTCAGTCTTTTCCTCTACGGTTAATGCTTTTGAATCCTGTTTAAGAAAGCTTTGCTTATCTCGAAGTCATGAAGATAGTTTGCTATTTTGTCTTCGAGATGCCTTATTATTTTCTCTTCCACATTTAAAGCTACAGTGAGCCTGGGAATGACTTCTGTGCATGGTATGAGGAAAGAATCGATCTTTTTTTTTTTATTTGTGACTATCCAATTACCTCAGCAGTATTTTTTTTTTTTTCTGACTATTCTTTCCCAATTTTCCTGTAGAGTCACCATCATCATAAATCAGTGCCCATAAGGGCATAGATTTATTTCTGGGCTTTCTGTTTTGTTTCGTTGGTCTATTTTCTATTCGTGGACTGTCTTAATCCATGCAGCTTTGTGGAACATGCTCGTAGCTCTCGGATCTGAAGGGGTAGGTCCTCCCTTGCTGTGCTCTTTGACTCTTTGCATTTCCGTATAAGCGTTAGAATCAGCTCGCACATCTGCTGAGTCAAATAGAGTGCATCAAAACTGTAGATCAGTTTAGGGAAAATTTACATCTTCACATAAATATTTGAGTTTGTGTCCACGCTATACTCCTCCATGTATTTAAGTCTTCTTTAATTTCTCTTAATAGACTCTAATCGTTTCCTACGTAAAAGTCTTACACGTCTTTTGTGAGATTCATTCTCAGGTATTTGAGCTCTTTCAAGCCATTGTAAATATTTTCATTTTTCTAATTGATCGTTATGGTGTATGTTTTGAGACCATCCCAAACCTAGTACGGTGAAATAGCGGCCACCTTGCTGTGCTCACAGCCTCCGTGGAGACAGCGAGCTAGACGGGTGCAGTGAGAATGTGTCCGTCCTCTCTGCTCAGGAGGCCTGGGGCCTCAGCCGAGACGACGTGAATGGCTGGGGGAACCATCTGGGGCCTCTCTGCTCACATGTCGGGTGCTGGTCTGGACCCACGCACAGGCGGGGCTCCTCCCGCACTGTTCACAGAAGCCTTTCACATGACCACTCCTGTGCTTCGGCTTGTCACAGCTCGGCAGCTGGGTTCTGGGAGGACCCCTGAGAGTGGCCTAGGGAGTCATGAAGCAGCATTTCCACCGCTCTCTGGCAGTTACAGTTGAGTCACAAGGACACCCAGACTCAAGGGGGGTGGGGGGGAGGAAACCCTATCTCTTGATGAGGGAGTGAGTGGTAAGTCGTGTGGACCGTGTGGGACGGCAGAGATTGCCATGGGCACCTTTGGAAAATACCTGTCACGTGGTATTGCGATCCCGCTGACGTTAGCACGCTGACCTTGCTAACTAATTCTAGTAAATTAACTAGAATTTGGAATTTTTTTTCTTTTGGAATTTCATTTACACAAAAGCATCTTTGCAAATAATAGGAATTTTATTTCTTTTTTTTCCAATTCTTACGCTTATTACTTATTTTTCAGTACTTGGTGTTTTCATTTGGGTTTGTTCTTCCTCCATTCTCAAGATATGATTGCTTTGAAAAATACTCTATGAAAACACACAGAAAGTGCAGAGATTACAAAAAGGAGGGGAGTGAAAGAGTGGTGGATAGCAATGGGGGTGCGGAGAGCGAAGGATACGTTTTCTTTCTAGATCAAGTTTTTGAGGCCCTTCGTTCTTTTTTTTTTTTTCCCCCTCAAGGCCCAACTATAGAATTGCTTGGAAAAAGTTTATTTCACCATTTAACCAAACCTTGGTTGTTAAGCCATCCACCAAGAGGGTTCTCTTGAAAACAACTCAGACTCTTCTCTTCATTTCAGCAAAAAAAATCGAATTTGAAAGGCCCTCGGAACTCCTCTCCAGCGCCCCGTGGGGCCAGCGCAGGACGGCTGGTCGGCAGAGCCAGCTCCTGCCCAGTGAGCCCGCGAAGTCTGGAGATCCTTCCAGAAGACATGTGTCAAGTCGATTGAACACTGGCTCTTGGAAAATGTGATGCGACAGGCCACGTATTTCAGTAAAAACATGCTCAGGGGTGTGAGCGTGGACAGACCAGCTCGCAGCGTGAACGGCCCAGT
>JAQQSQ010001756.1:0-11996 GCA_028627145.1 Eidolon dupreanum
GCCATGTTATATACCCATGCTCTTCAGTTGGAGACATACCCAACATGCCCCTTATGCTGCAGTTGGAGGCCAATGGAAGCAGTAAGTAAAGCAAAGTAAATAAGATTCCTTTGCTTTTATTTCTTTGCAGTTCACTTGGTAGCTAGTCCAATCGACATAAAGTTACAGGAACCAATGTACTTCTCACACTTCCGCATTTTCAAATATTTAGTTCTCCCCCCAAAATCTGTTCTTACCATGTAAATATGATAAAACTCAAATAACGCTCCAGACTTCTATCAAAGCAGGGTATGACATTCATACTTTCCCAGAGAGGATGATAATGGCCTGGGTGTGTATGAGCATCTCCCTCCCAGAGAATGAAGGGCCTACAGTTGCTCTACTATATATAGCCTCACTTCAAGGACAAAGGAGTAAGTCTGACAGTGAATATAACAAGGGCCCTGTTCTGCAAGTGCCCCTCCTGGAAGCTGTACCTATGGTTCTGAGACCTCAGCAGTCTACACTTGGATTAGTTTTCTGGCATTACCCAAGAACAGCCCTTCTTCCACAAAGCTTTGGACTTGGCTCAACCAAAATGCTGCTTTTTCACATATACTGTGTAGAAAGAGTTCCCATAAATGACTTAAAAAGCAGGAAAAGATGATATCACCTAGTCACTGAGAAAAATATTTGTGAGGTTTCTGAACCGTAGTAACAAATAACACTTAATAGGGTATTCTCTCTTTGCCAGGCACTGTGCCTCATAAGCATTTTGCTGTACTATGTTATTTAAGGCCCATTACAACCATTGCAAGGTTAACACTACTTGCATTCTCATTGCACAGACAGAGAAATAGGTCCAGAGTTAGTAAATAACACCAGGACTGATCTCCTTACCCACTCCTCTATACCTCTCATCTACCCCAAACTTTAGGCTATTTCTCCTCACTTTACTAGGCAGCTAGCATCAAATGTTTAAATTAGATTGAGCTATTTTAAGGGGACTGTTCTCTGGCAAATGCTGTCTGTAGCAGTTTTCAGGCTACTCTAAAGGAAAACAGACTAATGCAGTAAGGACATGAGGAATATATAATCAATCTCTATCAACTTCACATATGAATCCAAAATGATGTTTCTCCATAGAACATCCCTGTTCTTTGTTTACCCTCGCAATGTCCATTTATTATTAATGTTCTGGTCTATCTACTATTTCAAATTAGACACAGCAGGCTGGTTTTGTCCAGAACCTGACACTCCTTTTCATATAAAAATTACAGTTATGATGTTGAGGAGGGTGATACAGAGTCCTAATCCAGGACAGTTCTTCTTCATGTTACTGCTGAGCACTTTTGCTAATGTTTTGGTTCTAAAGCAATGATACCATGTTCGAAATGCGTTTGCTCCCCTCTGGAACTACCCAGACAAGGAAGACATCAGGATCACACTGCTGCCCAGTCTAGGAGTGGAGAAGCAAGGCAGCGCAGCACAAGATCTGAAGTCAGATCTTTGCTCTGTCACCTTCTGGCTCCATGTACTTAGGTTAGTCTTCTGTCTAGATTAGAGGTTCAGTTTCCTTATCAACAGACTGGGGATTAAAGCAGGCCTCATTCAGAAATGTCATGATGATAAAGTAATTTATAAAATTGCATGCCACAGTGGCTGTCACATGGGCCTTTACCATTTGGTCAATATAAAGTTGGGGCTCTAGGGCTGTCATAGATACTCTGTTTCTCTCTGAATCTGGGCACACATAGATTGCAACTCCCTACTCAGCTGACCTGCTTTATTAAATGCAATGTAAACAGAAGTGCCCTGTCACTTCTAGGCAGAAGCTTCAAGGGCCAGGCTGTGCTGAACTCTGCTCTTTTTCTTCCTCTGCCACAATGGACAACACATTATTTAATGAAGGTGATGCTCCTTTAGTCTAGCACCAGGCAAGAGAATGACAGGCAGTAGCATTCCTAGCAGACTCTCAAGACATGAATCTTTGATGTTTTATCCCACTGAGATTTAGTTTTTGTTACTGCAGCCTAAACTAGTTTACAGTTTATGATATTAATATTATGATCATGATTGTTGTTGATATTATTATTGTTATCGATAGGAAACTCAACTTTGTTTTTGAGTTTTTCACAAAAAAAGAAAGTTAATGCCTGTTTAATGAGGTGACAAGTCTCTTAAACTGCCAGTTAATAATAACAATGACAATGGCATTAGTTTTTGAAGACATTTTAGAGTACTGTTTTATGTAATTTCCTTACATAAGATATAATTTTCACAATGATCCTATGAAGTGAGTACTATTACCCCATTTTACACATGAGAAACTGAGACTGAGACGTGAGTTTGAGTCTTCCCATACCCTCCTAATCACTCACATGTATGATTTGGTCCAAGCTACTTAAAATTTTCTATCCTAGTACAAAGCATTTTCTTCACTGAGTCTATAAATGATGGCTGCCAGAATCCAGCATTATGGCATGGCTTAAATATAAGGTCAGAGATAATAAGGAAACATAACTATTTAAAAATTTATTTTTAGTTTCTTCTTTATTATTCATAAAGTTTGAACTGATTCATTTGCTTTTGTTTTAACAGTTGCTTTACTTTTATTTCCTTTTTCCTTTCCTTTTTATTTTTTTATTTATTTTAAGAGCTCCTCCTTTGTCAGGGACAGTGAGTAATTTTAGCTTTGGGCCTATAGTGACTAAAGTGGAGCTAGGTGCTTACAAGTGGAAGATGATTCATATTGATTTTTCTATTATCTGCCTCTTCCTATCCAGCTTCTCCTTTTGTTTTGGTCCTTTTTCTATCTGAAAGACAGTAATTTAGCAAAAATAATGTCATAACTTCCTTCTGTCTTACCCACTTCCATAGGAATGTCACAGTTAAAAAAAAGAAGGGTAGTTTTCATCTTAGACAGACTATACTATTCTTAACTTCCTGCTTACAAAGGTGTACATCCCTACAAGCAGAGACCATGCTCTGCTACTGAAACTGTAGTGGAACTCCAGACTTCTGTGATTCAGAAATTAAAAGCAGACAATGGCAGATGAGGTGCATTTGATCAACATTTTTAATTTGCTTGAGTTTAATATGTTGTGCTCTCTGAGCTGGCCAGGGGCATTTTCAGGAGACAGCAGTACCTCACGTATGTTATTTTAGATACCCTGAGCCTGTCTTCTGTCACCCTCACCAGACTCATGCCCTCTTCGCTTCCACAGCTTTAATCTTTTCCCTGAAACTTACTCATTTCCATAGCTTGAAAATAGACTAGACTCTCCCAGCCTAAAATGATAGTACATATTTAATTAGTGGTGAAAGCAAATGCGGAGGTGTAAGATGGTCTGAGTAAGGCATATAGGCGAGTGTACCAAGCCTGGCTTGGGTAAGCATTTAATAACATCTATTGTTTAAAAAAAAGAAAAAGAAACCTGAGTATGGATGGATGGTCTAGCCTACCGCTCTAGTGAAAATATAAAAATATATGTTTGAATCTTTCTCAAGTAATACGAGCTACTGCAAAACTTTTTAATAAAAAGTTGCTCCTGTGGTTTGAGGGACACAGGGAATAGATACACACGGGACACACACAACAGGTTTATCTAAGAATGTCAACCACAGGCAGATACCTCAAATGCAGCCTTATACAGACATCTGAAATCTCCCTGAGACAAGTGAGGCAACTTCCATCCAGACACATCCTCCCCCTCCCCCTCTCGTGAGAGTTGCCTTTCACCTGAAGGAAAGCAGGGTTGTTTCTGAGTGGTTATTTTCTGAGAGCAGAGGTCAGCGAGAGCACTTCAGCAAAACCGCACTGATTGTGCACTCACTCCTTCTTTATGAGTTGTAACCTTAACCTTCCTCACTCGTGAACCTCCTTCTGTGTGGATAACAGAGCAGTATAAAGCCGTGGAAACCCAAGAGGGTGACTCTAGAAGTCGGTCAAGTGCGTGGCTCATGAGGACTCTGTAATGATGACTTTGTCCTCTTTTTTTTTTTTTCCCCTTAGAATAGAATCAACAGATCTGTCACAGAATATGCACCAGACAGAGAATATTCTCTGGATGAAAACTATTTGCACAATGCTATTATAATAATTTTAGCGAGTGAGGCTCTACAGAAAAATAAATATATTTACTCTCTCAAATTTCTGAATAAGCAAAAAAGAAAATCTTCTTGAAATTTGAGCTTTAAAAACTCTCTTAGAGATTCTACTGCAAGTCTACATTTAAGAACTAGTAGTTTAATCAAATCTTTTAGCACAACCTTGGATTTCTTTGATTATTTTCTTAAAAGTGGCCATCTAGGTGATATTTAAATTTCCTGTGACAGAGAATGAAATAAAATTCAATCTGGTACATTTTATTTTTGGCTGGATACACTCCACAAAAGATGCTCCTTTATGTGACTGGGCAATACTTTTGAAGTAACATCTAATGATGTTTACACTTGGAGGTGTGTTTGGAGAAAAAAAACAACTTTCAAATGTATTTGGGAAAGGAAAGTTCTAGGAGTTTCCATTCATAGAATTCTATTGAAACTCTGGAAGAAAACAGTACAGTTAACTGAATGTGATGACGGAGGCAAGATAGGCAACACTGAAGTTCCCACAGGATCAGAATGGTTTCAGAGACGTCCAGATTTTCTCATGCCTCTAAGAAGGTAAGCTGAGAGACAAGTGTTGAAAGGTAAGTGAGTATCCCATAGATGGAAAGCTACTTGGCTCATAAAACTGAACACCAGGTGGAGTTGTGGACATTTTGTTGGACACGCCCATTCAGCAACCAAAGCCCAGTGAAGACTCGTTACATCTCAGCAGATGCCCACTTCAAACAGGAGAAAGGCCACAGAAGATATATTTTCTTCTGAAACCAGGATTTTACATATGCCATGTAAAATCTGTCTGTGAACCTAAGAAAAAGAAGAGAGTTGGGAAAAATTCTGTCTTCACTAAACTTTAAACTTGAAATAACTGAGAAAACACTGAAGCAGCTGAATTTACCCAGAAATGTCTAAGGTAAAATCGAGGTTCAATAGAGAGGTTAAGCTGAGGTTCAAGAAGATAACAATAGCTACTTTTTTCTTTTTTTACATTTGCGCATCTGAGAATACATCTTGAAAAATGTTATACTTACTATATATTGAATTGGAATTGACCTCTTAAATTCCATTTTATTGTACCTACTGGAGACATTAAAAATATCCTGTTTCACATGGCAGCTCTACAGAAATTGAAAGGTAACTCTGATGCTTTTGCTAAGTCACTTCTTTTCCAGAATGAACATGGTCAGAATAATCCAGCTGATAATTCAGTTTCTTTATTCCCTAAACTTACAGGATCTCTGTTTCTCTTCTGCATATATACTGGCTTTAGACAATCCTCTTAGAAAAGCAAGGACACACATTTCCAGGAGGATTTCAAAAAACAGTATCAAAGCTTTGGACCCCACCTCCAAGATTTTTGAATTCAGTTATTCTGGGTTGGGTCTAAGATTTGAGTGCTTTCTAAAATGTTGGACATGATAGAAATTTGTAAATAGTGTTAGAGATTAAAACCCAGGCATGAATACAATAAATAGGATGTGAGTCGTGTAAGGTCTACATGATCATTTCCCTTTTCCTAGCTATTAGTTCTTCATTATTGGTGCCCAATATAGTATTTTTTCCTAGGCAACCACCTAGATAATTGTATTACTCCATCATCTGGTCTATCTCCCCAATTCCCTCTTTTGCTGATGAAGTTAATGTTTCACTTACACCAGTATTTATTAAGAGTACTCTTTGTAGTATCCACAGTGTCTAGCACTCTGTTAGTATCCCACACAAAGTTGATATGAGTATAAATCATATCTTGTAGCAATTCGTGATCTGGTAGGAGAGATTGATAAACAGATAACCAGTGCAGTGAGGTAAATGCTGTGATAGATAAAACTATACCAGGGATTCTAGAGGAGGATAAAAAAAGGAACTTTTATCATATTTGGGACAGAAGACAAGGTAGGGGTATTGAAGAAATAGAATGAGTTAAGGCAAGAGAAGAGTTGGGTATGAATCTGAAGCTGAGAAAATTCTGGACTGGAGTCTGAAAAGTATAAGGTAGGTGCAGACACCAATCGCCAAAGTATCATCTTTCAAAATAAGAAAATGTGCTCTCAGTGTAATTCAACTAAGTGTAACAACTTAAAACTCCTAGTCGATGTAGCTAACAATCTTACTACTAGATCAGTCTTCCAGGCAGGTGTAATAATGAGCATACTAATTGTCTGAAGTCCAGATCCTGATTCCAGGATGGGGTCTGAAACTTTACATTTATGACAACCTCCCTCATGATACTAACAGTGCTGATCTGGGGAACACATAGTCAATAGAAAAGTGCTACAGAAACACCATGTGAGAAAAGGAAGGCTTGTGATCTGAATCTGGGTAGGAAAAAGGTGGCTAATTCTCAGAAGATAAATCAACAGAGCACAGAGTTAGAAGCCTCATCAACCCAGTAAGAAAGGAAATTTTCACTGATGGATTCTAATTTGCCACCTAATCATCAACAAATTATTAGAGGGATTCATTGAATAAAAGGATGCACATTGGTTTGGTAATGGAGCCTGTATAGGCTTCTGTGCTGCCCATCCATCAGTCCCTTCTCTTGTTATCTTTTTCTAAGGTCGAGTTTAGTGATAGGCCCACATTTATCCCATTTCACACATGAGTCCATTTCTATGAGGGAAGCGACAAAAAAGAAGTGTAAATATGTATCTGGAATGTGATTCAAAAAGACTGCCTGCCAGTCCTGCTCATTCAAGTCCTATTCTCTCCGGCTAATTTATCCTACATGGGGATTCATGTGTATGTCAGGGAATATTGGAGCAGATTGAAACAAAGCCTTTCATCCAATTTCACTGCAGATTTCAAGTAGCAGAGTAAGATGGCTTCGGCAAAATGCTCCCAGAAGCCTGTGTCAGTTCACATTGGAAAACCTACTCAGTTTCAAATATATCGCATGTTTAACAACATGTCACTATTTGAAACTCCAAAAGACTGTTTCCAGGCTTTCACAGGCTCCTTCTGTTTCTCAACTCCTTTTGCCACAAATATTGATGTCTATTGTCCTGCTTTTCAGCCAGAATTTTTCTGTACCATGTGGTAGGATTCTGCTAAAATGTCTTTATTCAGCCTAGGTTCTGAGAATAGTGAGATTGACTTCATTAGCAGTCTTTCCTGGGTAGTGAGCCCCAGAAGCATTGATGGAGTGTCTATTCCTCATACTATATATGCTGCTTCAAAATCTCTCATCATAAAAAAAAAAAAAATCACCCTCAGAGGTGATTCTAATAAAGACCCCTGTTCGAGAACTCCTGGATTAGATAAAATAAGAATTTCTTGGGAATTGGGTTGTTGGATCCTGAAATAGAGGGCATAGAATTTTCTTTTCTCAAAAGCTGTAAGATCTAAGCAGATACGGGGAGACATTTTATGTGCAGTCTAGGACTGAGAGCTTAAGTCAGGATTTTGGACTGGCAGTCTGTAGATACTTCACCCTGATTTCTAGAATGCATTCAGACCAAAGTGATGTAATCTCAAAGCATGTTAATACTGAGAGGCTATCCAATCTTTTACCTGCAGAAAATAGAAAAGGACAATAAGCAAGTAAAGACCATTCCTGAGCGACCAAATTAAAGTTTTTTACAATAGCCTTCTAGTTTTCTTGTGATGATTAAATGAACGATGTGCATGTAGACTTCGTGCACAGACCAGAACATATGGTAATAGCGTAAATGCTATTTCCCTTCCAGGCATCTAAAGCCAAAACATAAAATGTAAGTGAAACTCAATCTAGGTCCAGAATTTTCAACTGCATCAAACTGACCGATGAAGAGTAAAATACACAGAATGTTGTTTTGTGTTTAAGACCTAGGTGAGCATAAGGACTAAAGGGGCTCTGAACCCCATTAAGTTTGTGCTTCATCTCTGCTGCCGTGTGCAGATATGGCTGATCAATTTAAGTGCAACATTTTGACAGAAAAATAATGATTTCTCTACAAAGATTACTAAGATGTGAATGTAAATGAAAATCGTACAGTGGAAGTCTAGTGGAACTCAGACCTTGTTTTATCTCTTCAGCAGCAGTTCATCACATAAACTATGGGTTCTAGAAAAGAGTAAAAAGATTTAACAAAGTGGATCAAAGGATCAGGTAAAAGAGACTTTTATTCTGAAGTGACCCCATTAAAGTTCCCCTTCTCCCTCCTTCCTGCCTTTCCCCTTTTGCTCTCTTTAGGAACTTAAGGCTCACTAATAGTGAAATGTTTTGCTTCTACCTAACTCCAAATAATACTTTAAAATCTTGGCCTTTCTTGAATCATTGAGAATTTTCAGTGGCTCTAGAAGTAATGTTTAAAAATGTATATATCCACTAACTAGTGTTTGTCATTTAGAATGTTAGGACAATGTTTTCTAAAGTGCTGGAATATGGCCTCAAGATGTTCTATGAAAACCTGGCTCCTTTATCACACGTGTCTGGGGTTGGTCTTCCCTTTGGAACTTCACAAAGCAGGCAGACATAGCAAAGGCATAGCTTTGTTTCAGCCATCATTTTCAAAATTAGACCATGAAACCCTTTTTTTGCAAAATATCTGCTGACATGTTATGATGCGCTTTGTATAGCATGCTTTTGGAAATGCTTATTTAGGTATCAGATAAAGATGGATTAGAATAAACAGTTCTATAAGTTATGAGATCTTCATGAAATCAGGATATAATCTTCACCCTATTTTTACAGTCTGTAAATAGAGAAGATATAACAAAAGTCAAAAGGCATTTTTCTATTTTGCTTAAACTTTCAGTACTGCTTTTGAAAAGTCTAGTGAAATTCCCCAGTATTATACACTTCATAATGATATGCTTTACTCTGGGTATTTTTTCATTCACTGTGTTAAGCATTCACTTTGTGGAACCTTTTTATTTTTAAATAAAATTTTAATTTTATAGAAGTTTTAGATTTACAGAAATATTATGAACATTGTACACAAAAGTTTCTTTACATTTTATAGCCAGTTTTTTTCGATTATTAACATAAAATATTAGTATGATACTTTTTTCAAAATTAATGGACCAATATTGATACATTATTATTAACTAAAGTCCATACTTTATTTAGATTACCAGGATCCTATACAGAATACTACAGTACATTTAGTCATCATAACGCCATAGAATCCTCTCAGCTGTGACAGTTTCTCACATTTTCCTTTTTTTTTTTCCTAATGACCTTGGATGTTTTGAGAAGCACTGAAGGTTATTCAGTAGAAAGGACTTCATTTAGAGTTTGCCTGATGTTTTCATTATAATTAGACTGAAGTATTGTGTTTTTGAGAAGACCACCAAGGTAAATGCTATTTTTATCTTAATAAGGATCCATACTATGAGCATGACTCATCATTGTTGTTGTTAACCATGGTCATCTGGCTAGATTGTAGTGTTTGTCAGGTCTCTCCACAAGCTTACTGTTTCCTTCTCACCTTCCAGACTGTCCTTTGAAGTAAAGCCATTATGCTCAGCCCCCCTCGAAGGACTGAGGAGTTATGCTCCACCTCCTTAAGGGTGAGCATCTATGTAAATTAGTATTTGGAATTCTTTTGCATGAAAGATTTTTCTATTCTCCCACATTTATTCAGTTATCTATGGATATGAATTCATGGATATTTCTTTCATGCTTTGGGATCTAATTCAACACTTCTCTTTTGTTCTTCAAAATGTTTGGGTATTGGGAGCTCCTTCACTTGGCTTTTGTATCTCTTTGGCATACCCTTATTTTGTTTGTCTATGTGTGTGTTTGTGTTTACTACCTGACTTTCTGCCACTACATGGTGCTCCAGGCTCGTCATCTTATACATTTTTGGCCCAAGTCCTAGAATTATCTATTTCTCTAAAGAGCCCTGGTTCCTTTTATGAAAGAATGGTATTAGAAACCTCAATCTAGACACCTGTATGGGTGCTGCTACTAAGGTGAAATTGCTTTTAGGTGCTCTCAGCTGACAGAGCTAAGAGACGTGTATGGATACTAACGTGTATGCATAATGTGCATGCACACACACATAGCACTATCTATGTTTATATTAAGCTAAGCATGAATTCATACTGCTGTCTAAGCTATGACCACCAGGGCCATTTAGCCTCCTCCTTTTGCTTCTGTAACCTTGACTCCAACAGTGAGAAACCTGGCTCTTATCATCTACCATGTTTATTTAAATGTTCAATTCCAGTATCTCTGTATTGTCATTGCAGAACTTTTAACCTATATCTCTGTGGGAAAAGAACTTTATCAACTAGTATACAATAATTTATGCTGTTTGTTAATCTTTAGCCTCTGGCATCCAATAATTTCCAAAGTTTCTTACATCAGTACTTTATACCCTATCCACTTCAGTGAGGTCATTCAATATATTTGTTATACATATTGATTCTTTTATCACATTCTGCCTTTCATGCTGGAATTCCCTAACTTCCATTAAATTTTTTTTTGTATAAATTAAGGTTCATTCTTTTTGTTTTACAGTTATATGGGGTTTGAAAAAGATGTAATGTCATGTATCCACAATTATAGTTTTATACATAATAGTTTCACTCTCTTATTTCCCTATGCTTCAACTATTCAACTCTTCCATACTCCCATCTCTATAGTTGACTTTTCCAGGATGTCAAATAATTTTCAGAATGTCTAAAGTATATAGACTTTTCAGAATGAATTTCTTAGCAATATATATTTAAGATTCACCAATATTTCTTCATGGCTGGCTAACAGCTTTTTTTTTTTAATTACTGAACAATATTTCTTTGTATGAATATACCGCATTTTGTGTATCCATTCACCTCTTAAGGATGTCTCAGTTTCTTTTGTTTTTGGCCATTATGAATAAAGCTACAATAAACATTCACAAGAAGTTTTAATGTGGACATAAGTTTTTGAATCATTTCTGTAAAACTAGCCACACAATGTGGATCATATGATGAGACTATGTTTAATTTTGCAAGATATTGACAAACTCTCCTTTTAAATGTCTATACCATCTCTGTTTTCACAAGAAATGAATGAGTTTCTGTTGTTTGAAGTCTCACCAGCATTTGGTAGTGTTAGAGTTTTGGATTTTAGGTATTCTAATAGATGTTTAGTAGTATCTCATTGTTTTAGTTTGCAGTTCCCTAATGACAAATGATGTCAATCATTTTTTTCATATTATTTAACATATGTAAATCTTCAGAAAGGTGTCTGTTTAGGTCTTATACCCACCTTTCAGCTGGCTTGTGTATTTTACTTTTGTTCAGCTTTTGTATACTTTGGATATAAATCCTGCATCAGATATATGTTTTGCAAATATTTCAACTAATCTGCGGCTTGCCTTTTTGTTCTATTAACTGGGTTTTTTATAGAACAGAAGTTTTTAAATTTTTATTAATTAGTCCAATTTAGCAAATTTTTCTTTCATGTATTGTGCTGTTAGTATTATATTTAAAATCTCGTCACATAATCTAAGGTCATGATGATTTTCTCTTGTTTTACATTTATGTCTATGATACATTTTTAGTTTTTTTTTTTTTGTAAATATAAGGTCTATGTCTAGGATTTTTTTTTTTTTTTTTTTTTTTTTTTTTTTTTTTTTTGCAAATCTATTGTTCTAGCACTATCTGTTGAAAAGACTATCTTTTTTTCCATTGAACTGACTTCGCTCCTTTGTTAAAGAACTGTTTACTATATTTATGTGGTTCTATTTATGAACTCTTTACACTATCTCAGTGTTGTATGTTTCTATATTTTAGCCTACACCATGCTGTATTATAGTCCATATTGAAATCGGGTAGAGTGAGTCCTCCAACTTTGTTCTTCAGTATTGTGTTATCTATTCTAGATCTTTTGCCGCTTTACTTGAACTATAAAATCAGTTTTTCAATATCTATGAAATAACTTGCTAGGATTTTACTAGAATTGTGTTTAATCTACAGATCAAGTTAGGAAAAAT
>JAQQSQ010001757.1:0-11996 GCA_028627145.1 Eidolon dupreanum
TCTGGTTCTCTGGTGCTCACCCACTGCACACCACTAAAGGTGTCTTAACTGTGCCTGAGCCTCTTTCCTACCTGTTCTCAGCATCTCTGAACAGAAGGCACCTGCAGTGCTGAACCCTGACCAGCGGCTCCACCCGCCTCTCCAAGTAGTCAGTGTACCAAATAGTGAGGGGCTCCTCGGAGTATTCCCTAACACACCTTCACCTCCTCCACAAGGATTTCCCTCACTGAGCACTTAGAATTAGGGACCAGTGCACACGCAGGAGTCACCTCAGGCAGTCACTAGCCCTGGCCGCAGAACATAAACGCGTGGTCAGTGTGTGCTGAGTGCAAAAGTGCTGAAATTCTGCCTGCTCCCCCATAGCTGTTTCCAGTCCTGGCTTTTGCAACAACTGCAAAAACCCTACTCCTTTTTGGAAGCAGTCTAAGTGTCCAGAGGGCTGAATGGATAAATAAAATGTGAGAAAAAAATATATATATATGTAAATTTAGTCTAATGTAAATCCTGACACATGCAACAACACGGATGATCCTTGAGGGCATTATGCTAAGTGAAATAAACTAGTCAGAGAAGACAAATATTGGATAATTCCCCTTACAGGAGATGTCTACAGTACTCAAACTTAGGAAGAGAGTACAGTGGTGGTTCCAGGGCCTTGGGGGAGGTGGGGAAAAGGGAATTGCTTGGTGGGTGTAGAATTTCATTCTTTTTCTTTAATAATATTTTTTATTTTTCAATTCTAGTTGCCATATAAAAATATAGCAGTTTCAAGCACACAACATAGTGATTAGACATCTATATAACTCACAAAGTGATGACCCAAATAAATCTAGTACCCCTCGGACACCGTACATAGTTATTACAATATTACTGACTAAATTCCTTATGCTATACTTTATATCTCCATGATTATTTCATAACTACCATTTTGTACTTCTTAATCCTTCCCCCTTTTTCACTTAACCTCCAAATCCCCCTCCACTCTGGTAGCCCTCAAAATATTCTCTATATCTATGAGTTTGTTTCTTTATATTCCACATGTACATAAAGTCATATGACATTTATCTTTTTTTTCCACATCTTTTTTTCTTTTTTAAAATTTTAATTAGGTTCAAACATAGTACATTGGTTAGACACTTATATAGTTTATAAAACAATCCTTCTAATTGCTCCTTCTCTCCTCTGGTTTTCCACCTGGCCAATATATTAATTCTAACTACACTCCCTATGCCATGCTCCCCAACCCTGTGACCATCTATCAACTACAGATTTGTACTTCTTTAAATCTTCACCCCGTTCCCCCAGCCCCCCAAGCTCCCCTCCTCTCTGGCTGTCACCAAATTGTCCACTATATTTGTGAGTCTGTTTTTGATTAGTTTGTTCTTTTTGTTCCCTCACTCATCATAATAACCTCTAGGTTCATCCATTTCATTGCAAATGGTAGGATTTCAATTTTTTTAATGACTGAGTAATATTCCGTTGTACATATGAACCATAACTTTTTTATCCAATCATCTGTTGATGGGCATTTAGGTTGCTTTCATGTCTTGGCTATTGTATAATGTACTGCCATGAATATGGGGTGCGTAGATCTTTATGAATTATTGTTTTGGTTTTCTTTGGATAAAAACCCAGAAGTGCAATTGCTGGGTTAAAAGATATATCCATTTTAATTTTTTGAGAAACCTCCATGCTGTTTTCCATAGCAGCTGTGCCAATTTTTATCCCGCCAACAATGTATGAGGGTTCCCTTTTTTCCACACCCTTGCCAACACTTATTCTTCGATTTATTGATAATAGCCATTCTCACAGGTGTGACATGACATCTCATTGTGGTTTTAATTTGTATTTCTCTGATGATTAGTGACTTTGAGCATCTTTTTATATGTCTATTAGCCATCTGTATTTCCTCTTTGGAGAAGTCTCTGTTCAGGTCTTCTGCTCATTTTTTTAATTGGATTGTTTTGTTTTGTTGTTGAGTTGTATTTCTCTATATATTTTGGATATTAACCCCTTATCAAATGTATCATTAGTGAATATTTTCTCCCAATCAGTTGGTTATCTTTTTGTTTTGTTGATGGTTTCTTTTGCTGTACAAAAAACTTTTAGTTTGATGTAGTCCTATTTATTTATTTTTTCTTTCATTTCCCTTGCCCGGGGAGATATATCTGAAAAGAAATGACAGTTAATAATATCAGAGAGTTTACTGCCTACATTTTCTTCTAGAAGATTTATGGTTTCAGGTCTTGCATTTAAGTCTTTAATCCATTTTAAGCCTATTCTTGTATATGGTGTAAGAAGGTAGTCCAGTTTCTTTTTTGCATGTATCGGTCCAATTTTCCCAACATCCTTTATTGAAGAGGCTGTCTTTACCCCCATTATATATTTTTGCCACCTTTATCATATATTAAGTGAGTGTAAAGTTATGGATTTACTTCTGGGCTCTCTATTCTTTTCCATTGATCAATGTTATCTGTTTTTATGCCAGTACCATGCTGTTTTGATTACTGTGGCCTTGTAGTATAGTTTGATATCAGGCAGTGTGATACCTCCAACTTCGTTCCTTTTTCTCAAGATTGCCATGGCTATTTGGGGTCTTTTATGGTTCCATTTAAATTTTAGGATTATCCTAGTTCTCTGAAAAAATGCAGTTGGTATTTTGATAAGGATTGCGTTGAATCTATAGATTGCTTTGCGTAGCATGGCTATTTTAAAGATGTAGATTCTTCCTACTCAACAGCATGGTATATGCTTCCATTTATTTATATCTTCTTCAATTTCTTTTTTCAATGACATAATTTTTTGAGAACAAGTCTTGGTTAATTTGATTCCCAGGTACTTTATAGTTTTTGATGCAATTGTAAATGGGATTATTTTCTTAATATCTCCTTCTGAAAGTTCATCCTTGGTGTATAAAAACACCACTGACTTCTGAATATTTATTTTGTAATCTGCTACTTTACTGAATTCATTGATCAGTTCTTACAGTTTTTTGGTAGAATCTTTAGAGTTCCCTGTATATCGTAACATGTGATCAGCAAATAACAAGAGTTTTACTTCTTCCTTTCCAATTCAAATGCCTTTTATTTATCTTTCTTGTCTTATTGCCGTGGCTAAGACTTCCAATACAATGTTAAAGAGGAGTGGTGGGCATCCTTGTCTAGTTACTGATCTTAAGGAAAACGCTTTTAGCCTTTCCCTATTGAGCATGATGTCAGCCTTAGGTTCGTCATATATGGCCTCCATTATGGTGAGGTATGTTCCCTCTATTCCCACTTTACTAAGCATCTTTATCATAAATGGATGCTGTATTTTGTCGAACATTTTTTTGCATCTATTGATATAATTATATGGTTTTTATCTTTCGATTTGTTAATATGATGTATCACATTAATTGATTCATGGATATTGTACCAACCTTGCATCCTAGGAATAAATCCAACTTGATCATGGAGTATGATATTTTTAATGTATTGCTAAATTTGGGTTGCTAATATTTTGTTGAGGATTTTTGCATCAATGTTCATAAGAGATATTGTCCTATAGTTTTATTTTTTTATTTTTGTAATGTCTTTTTCTGGCTTTGGAATCAAGTTAATGATGGCCTCATAAAAGGAGTTAGGGAGCCTTCCCTCTTCTTGAATATTTTGGAATAGTTTTAGAAGAATAGATGTTAATTCTTATTTGAATGTTTGGTAAAATTCACCTATGAAGCCATCTGGTCCAGAACTTTTGTTTCTTGGAAGGTTTTAAATTACTGATTCTATTTCATTCGTGGTAATCATTTGGTTCATATTTTCTGTTTCTTCTTGACTTAGTTTTGGGAGAGTATGTTTCTAGGATTGTGTCCATTTCTTTCAGATTGTTCAATTTGTTGGCATATAATTGCTCATAATATTTTCTTATGATCCTTTGTATTTCTGTGGAGTCCATAGTTATTTCTCCTCTTTCATTTCCGATATTATTTATTTGAGTCCTCTCTCTTTTTTTCCTTGATGAGTCTGTCTAATTTTGTTTATTCTTTCAAAGAACCAGCTCTTGGTTTTATTAATCTTTTGTATTGTTTTTTCTAGACTCTATTTCATTTATTTCTACTCTAATCTTTATTATTGCCTTCCTTCTCTTCATTTTTGGCTTTGTTTGCTGTTCTTTTTCTAGTTCTGTTAAGTGTAGGGTTAGACTGCTTATTTGAGCTTTTTCTTGTTTCCAGAGGTAGGCCTGTATTGCTATGAATTTCCTTCTTAGGATTGCTTTCACTTTGTCCCATAGATTTTGAGTTGTTGTGTTTTCATTTTCCTTTGTCTCTAGATATCTTTTGATTTCTCCCTTGATCTCATTAATAACCTGTTCATTGTTTACTAGCATGTTATTTAGCCTCCATGTTTTTTTTTTTTCTTGTAGTTGATTTCTAGTTTCACACCAGTGTGATCAGAGAAGACTGTTGATATGATTTCAATCTTCTTAACTTTATTCAGACTTGTTTTGTGACCTAACATGTGGTCTATCCTGGAAAATGTTCCATGTGCACTTGAGAAGAATGTATATTCTTCTGCTTTGGTGTAAAATTCTCTGAAAATATCTATTAAATCCATCTAGTCTAGTGTGTCTTTTAGGCCCATTGTTTCCTTGTTGATTCTTTGCCTGGAAGATCTGTCCATTGATGTCAATGGGATGTTAAAGTTTCCTACTATGAGTGTATTACTATTGATCTCTTCGTTTATATCAGTCAATAATTGCTGTATGTATGTAGGTACTCCTGTGTTGGGTGCATATATGTTAACTAGGATTATGTCCTCTTGATTTATTGATCCATTTATCATTATGGAATGCTGTTTTTTGTCTATTATTATAGCATTTGTTTTAAAGTCTATTTCATCTGATATAAGTATTGTTACCCCGGTTTTTTTTTTTTTTATTCCTGTTTGTGTGAAATATCTTTTTCCATCCCTTTACTTTCAGTCTGTGACTGTCATTTGATCTGAAGTGGGTCTCTTGTAGACAGCATATGCATGGGTCTTGTTTTCTTATCCATTCGGCTATCCTATGTCTTTTGATTGGAGCATTTAATTTGTTTACATTTAAAATGATTACTGAGAGGTACATAGTTACTGCCATTTTATTATTCATATTTGTTATTTCTATTTTCTAATTTATCCCTTCTCTTTTACAGAAGTCCCTTTAACATTTCTTGTAGTACTGGCTTGTTGATGATGAATCCCTTAAGATTTTTTCCTTCCTGAGAAGCTATTTATCTCACCTTCCATTTTAATCAAAAGCCTTGCTGGGTAGAGTATTCCTGGTTGTAGATTCTTGTTTTTCATAACTTTGAATATTTCTTGCCAGTCCTTTCTGGCCTGCAAAGTTTCCATCGAAAAATCAGCAGACATTCTGATGGAGATATCCTTGTAGGTAACTAGCTGCCTTTCTCTTGCTGCTTTTAAGATTCTCTTTTTGTCTTTTACCTTTGGCATTGTAATTATGATGCGTCTTGGTGTGGGTCTTTTTTAATTTCTCTCTTTTGGGACTCTTTGTGCTTCCTGAATTTGTATGTCTAATTCCTTTGTCAAGTTAGGGAAGTTTTCTGTCATTGTTTCTTCAAGTAGATTTTCAATCCCTTGCTCTCTCTCTTCCCCTTCCAGTACTCCTATGATCTGGATATTGTCACGTTTCATGTCCCAGAGGTCTCAAACTATCCTCATTTTTTAAAATTCTTTTTTTCTTTTTTGTTGTTCTGATTGGTTATATTCTGCTACCTTGTCTTCTAATTCACTAATTTAATCTTCTGCTTTGCTCAATCTACTGTTGAATCCTTCTAGTGTATTCGCCATTTCGGTAACTGTACTCTTCATTTGTGTCTGGTTCTTTTTATGGTTTCTATGTCTTTTTTAATGCTTACTATCTCTCTGTTGAGATTCTCATTGTGCTTATCCATTCTCCCCCTAAGTTCATTTAGTATCCTTATAACCATTATTTTGAACTCTGACTCTGGTAGGTTGCTTGCCTCCATTTCATTTAGCTTATTTTCTGGAGTTTTCTCTTGTTATTTTATTTGTGGTATGTTTTGTTGTTTTCTCATTTTATTAGCTTCTCTATGTCCTTTTTTATATGTCAAGAATATTTGTTTCATCTCTCAGCCTTGTCTAGAGGGCCTAATGTGGAAGGTGTTCTGTGTAGCCCAGTGGCGCACACTCCTGATCCCCTATGCCAGGGGCTCTGGACATGATCTTTGTGTGAGTTGTGTGTGATCTTCTGTTGTCACCAAGTCTTTATTGTTGTTAGTACATCAGTGGATGGGATTAATGCTCAGGCTGACTAATTGTAGGAACTGGCCGCACTCACAGGTTGTTGTGTGGAGGCTGACCCTACTAAGTGGGATTTGTCTTAGCAGGCTTGTGTAGTTGTTGCAACCACCCTTTGTGTGTACCACTAATGGTACGAGTCAGGAGTTGCTCTGTTGTGGTCTAGTGCCAGCCTCCAGATGTGTTGGTTTTGTGGCAACTTGGGAGGGGATTCCCAGTAGGCCAAGGTCAGTCACTGCTTTTGATTGCTCAGGACAACTACAAAGCTATCCACAGATGGTTATTGCCAATATTGGATCTATAGGTAAGTGGAAGAGACAATGTTGTAGGGAGTGGTCAGTTATCTCCTCTCCCTGATTTAGGGCTGTTTAGCAGAGGGATCAGTACTCCTCCACACTTGACATTTTCTATCAGTTGCTTATAAAACTCTGAAACTAGAAGAACTTCTGGGTGATATGCATGTTGGGTGATGCAGGAACTCCGGGATTCTCATGGATCTATTGAGTAAATTTTCCCCTGCCACTACACTGTTAGTTTATATGCCAACACTGTCTCCATGGCTTCTTTACAAGTTTCCAATTGTAGGAAGGTCAGCTGCTGCCCACCCTGGGCCTGAATGTGCCACCCCAGGGCAGGGCAGCTTCCTATCAATGTGTGGTGAGCACTTTGTGTATTGGATGGGGCAGGAGCTCAGGGAGTCAAGGGCCATCAGGCCAATACAGATCACTGAAATCCTCTCAAGAGATATTGCAGCTCATACAGGAAGCAGTGGTCTGCCCACAGCTATTTTACCTGAAATGTGCTGACTGGGTTAGCCAAGGTCTATTGCCTACACAGACTGTGCAACCCCAGAGCCAAGCTGGGCATGAGGGGCTGCTTGTCAATGGCCTACAGACACTTTGTGGCTTGAATTAAGTGGGATCGCAGGGAGACAAGGGCCATCAGACCAGTACAGCCTCAGTTTTGCTGCAATTTCTGTGCCTGGGCATTCCTGCTGTAGTCACAGATCACAGTGAGATCGATTGCTGTCTGGGGTGGTCTTACAGACACCAGACAGATGCATTATTGCAACTCTTGCAAGCAGCAGAGGTCTACTTGCCACTAATTTCCATGTAGTGTCCACCCTGTGCTAGCCAAAATTCGTTGCCTGCATTGATTGGGAGATGGGGTCATGGTTGCGGGGGAGAGGAGAAGGACTGTGGCATTTCACTGTCAATGGTCTGCCTGGGGCAATTTGTGGGTAGGGTGGGGCAGTGTCTCAGAGAGACAGTGGCAGTCATATTAATACAGCCTCAGTCTTGTCTCAACTTTGGTGACTGTTCACCTGTTCCTGCAGAAGTTCCAGATCACAGCAAGGCCAGCTGTTGTATGGGACTTGCTCACGGATCCCTTGAAATCCACCCAAGTTCATGTTGGCAGCAGTGATCTACCTGACTTTATCTGGGAAATGAGCACTTACAGCACTGGCCACCAGCTGGGAATACCTGGCCCTGAATCTGAGCAGGGCATAGCAGCCACCCCGCAGCAAAAGCCCCCAGAGATCTGCAAGTTAGATGGGATGGACTGATCCCCTCAGGCTAGCACTTTCTAATGGCCCTGTAGCAGGGGTCTGCACAGTCAAGCTGATGCAGTCTGTAGATTGCCCAGTAGGGGGGCTGGACTAAGGCACAATGGTGGCTGCCCTTCTAGTCCTTGTTCTGGCATCAAGTGATGCAGGCTTTCTCAAGATGAATCCCATGCAAGCCTCTGGCCCATCACAGGTGTCCCAGGTGAGTGTCTACAGGTCACAAAGCCTGTGAGCAGGTCCTTCAAAGGGGTGTCTAGGGTTTCAGTCTCCTTCCATCTCATCCAGGCGGCTGGAATCCCCTCTGGTTTTTATAGTCAAAGTTTTTGGAATCTCTTCTTCCTTGGGCTGGGGAGCCTTCAAATGAGACCAGGACCACCTTTCCTTCAGGAGAGCCTCTGCAACCATACTTTCCCTCTTGGTGATCCTCTACCACAAGTGGATGCGAGTCTAGCCTGATTTGTGACTCTGCCCCTCCTACTGACTTCAATGTGGTTCATTTATGTTATCAGACATAGGTATTACAATCAGCTGCACTTCCAGTGATTCTCTGCATTGATTATTTTATAACTTATTCTTAATTTCAATGCAGATCTTGGAGGAGACAAAACCTGCTTTTATCTAATCCATCATCTTCCTTCTCCCTCTATGGCATTTGTCTATATCTGACTTACTCCACTTGGCACAATACCCTCTAGGTCCATCATAAAATATGTTTTTCTATCTCTTTACTTTCTGTCTGTGTGTATCTTTTAATCTGAAGTGAGTCTCTTGTAGGCAGCATATGTAAGAGCTTTGTTTTCTTATCCATTCAGCTACCTTATGTTTTAATTGGAGCATTTAATTCTTTTTCATTTGAAGTATTTGTCGATAGATATGTAGTTATTGCCATTCTTTATTCATATTTTTGGTACATAGGTTTTTCCTCTTCCTAAAGAAGTCCTCCAACATTTCCTCTAATACTGGCTTGATGAGCTCCTTTGTGGAAAGCAGGTTGCGAGCTGATGAGGTCCTTGCAATCTGTGAGGTCAACCAAGGGTTGCCCTATCTCTATGAACCTTCCTAAGAATGGGGATAATCTATGGAAATGCACATGATTATAGCAGGGTGTGTAGGGTGGGGATAATCTATAGAAATGCAACTGATATTGTAGAATGTGTAGGTTGGGTGGGGATAATCTTATTTTAGCCAGCAAATGTATGCTCTTGTATAAAAGCAACTTGCAAAAATAAAATCGCTCTCTATTCCATCATCAGTAGATAGTGGGCCTCCGGATCTCAGCTTTCTGTCTTCTTTCTTTTCTCAATCTCCCACCATTCCCACTCAGGTTTATTTTCCAGAGCTGCGCTGGATGTGGCAGGATTTACCACTTGTTGGACATGGCACTCCTTTAGCTTTTTCTTGTCTGGGGAGCTCTTTATCTGCCCTTAAATTCTAAAAGATGGCTTCGCTGTATAGAGTAATCTTGGTTGTAGGTTCTTGCTGTTCATCACTTTGACTATTTTGTGCCAGTCCCTCTGGCCAGCAAAATTTCTGTTGAGAAGTCAGCTGACAGTCTTATGGGAGCTCCTTCATAGGCAACTAACTACTTTTCTTTTGTTGCTTTTAAGATTCTGTCTTTAACCTTTGGCATTTTAATGATGATGTGTCTTGGTGTGTGCCTCTTGGGTTCATCTTGTTTGGGACTCTGCTCTTCCTGGGTTTGTATGACTATTTCCTTTACCAGCTTAGGGAAGTTTTCTGTCATTATTTCTCTAAATGAATTCTCAATGCCTTGCTCTCACTCTCCTACTTTTGGTACTCCTATGATGCAGATGTTGTTACACTTGATGTCCCAGAGTTTCCTTCAACTATCTATATTTTATTTTTGATATTCTTTTTACTTTTCGCAGTTTCAATTGAGTGTTTCCTGCTATACTATCTTCCAAACTGCTGATTCAATTCTCTGCTTCATCAAATCTGCTGTTTATTTCATCTAGGGTATTTTTCATTTCAGTTATTGTATTCTTAATTTCTGACTGATTCTTTTCATGGTGTGTGTGTGTGTGTGTGTGTGTGTGTGTGTGTGTGCACGTGCTTACTATTTCTTTGTTTAAGTTCTCACTAAGTTCCTTGAGCATCCTTTTAATAAGATCTCTGTATCATGTAGATTGCTTACCTCCATTTTGTTTAGTTCTTTTTATGGAGTTTTCTTTCTGTTCTTTCACTTGGGACCTGTATCTCCTCATTTTGCTGCCTCTGTGTGTTTGTTTGCACGTATTAGTTGCGACTGTTATGTCTCCTGGTCTTAGCTGTATGGACTTATGCAGGAACTTCCCTTGCTTGCCTGGTAGAACAGGCTCCCTGATCACCTGTGCCAGGTGTTCCAGGAGCATCCCTTGTGTGGGTTGTGTGTGCTCTTCTGTTGTAGTTGAGCCTTGATGTCTGTTGGCATGTCAGTCAATGGAATTGATCCTCAAGCTGACTGGCTGTAAAGATTGACCATGACCTCAGCATAAGTGCTGCTGTGTGGAGGCTGGCCGCACAGAGTGGGATTCACCCTAGTGGGCTCTGGCTCCTGTCAAAATGAACCTTTGGGTTTGCTGCTAGTGAGGTTAATTGGATACGCTCTGTTGTGGTCCGAAGCTGGCCTCTTGGTGTGTTGTTTCTGGGGCCTCTTGAGAGAGGCTATCATGCAGTTCATTATCAGCTGCTGCCTGTGACCACTACTTGGTAGGCTCTACAAAGCAATCTGCAGTTGGTTGCTGCCTTTACTGGCCTGGAAGTGTGTGAAACAGACCATGCTGTAAACAGACACTGCCTGCCACCTGTACCATGCCTGATGCAGCTCATTAAAAGGCCTGGAGTCTTTCTGCCACCATCTGGCTGCCCTTAAGGCTCAGCCCATGAAAAACCCTGTGTGGTTCATGATGTGGGTGAGGTGGGAGTCTCGGAGTGGTGCTCATCAGGATAGTGTAGATTTAGGTTTGGTGCATGTGCTAAACCTGGGATCACTCAGGAAAAGTCTCAGAGCACACCGATGCCAGTCGCTGCCTGCCTGGGGTCCTCAGATTGACAAGAGTTAACCAAGAATACTTCAGCATGGGCTGAGGTTCATTGCCAGTTGTCCGCCAAAAGGAGCTGAGGTTGCTTGTTTGCTGTTGAAAGAGGTTCCTGTGGTGCTTGGGGTGGGACTGTCTGTACCTTCCAGAAAATGATTCTGGTGATGTGTGATGTGAGTGTGGTGGGATCCCAGGGAGTTACCAGGTGGTGCAAGTGGATATTTCCAGGCCAATGCAGATTTAAATTTGGCCGTGTCGGGGGAGGGTTCAACAAAGGCAAGTTGGCATCCACCCACAGGTTGCATGCAAAGTGGGCTTGACACAGGGACAATGGAGGGTATACATGCAGTCCTCATTCTGAAGCCATACAACTCAGTCTCTCAGTCTTTCTTTGCATTTCTCTTGCCATCTCTCCACCGGAGTCCAGGGTGAGTTTCTGGGAATGAGGGAGTCTGTGTACAGGCCCTTTAAGAGAGGACCTGGGTTTCCAGCTGTTTCCATTTTACCCAGATGGACTGAATCCACACTGATTTTTATAGCCAGATGTTGTGGGGACTCCTCTTCCTGGTACTGGTGCTCCAGGCTGTGGTGCTGGGTGTGGGACTGGGATGCCTCACTCTTAAGGGTACTTACACATCTGAGATATCCCTCCTGGTTCTTAACCACCACAGGTGGGTTTGAGGCTAGCCTGTTTTTCATCTTCGTCTCTCCTAACAGTCTCAATATGACTTCTTTATATCTTTAGTTACAGGAGTTCTGTTTAGCTAAACTTCAGATGGTTCTTAAGCTTGATTGTTTTATAATTTAATTGCAATTTTAATGTGGTCCTGGGAGGAGGCAGGCATAGCATTTCTCTACTCTGTCATCTTGTATTGGGGGTCAGTCCCACATTTTCTTTATTTATTTACCCTTGATGGACACTAAGGTCATTTACATATCGGCTATTGTGATTAATCATTCAATAATGAGGTACAGATATTACTTTGTAATAGTGATTTTATTACCTTTGAATATATCCCAAAGTGGAATTGCAGGAGCATATGGAATTTCTATTTTTATTTCTTAGGGAGCTTCCATAGATTTTTTTTTTTT
>JAQQSQ010000175.1:0-20254 GCA_028627145.1 Eidolon dupreanum
ACAAATAAATAAAAGAACCATCTGTAGGCAAGAAATTAATGGTAGCTCTTGCTTCTTCTGTCAATTACTAAGTGACCCGGGACCTTTTCATTTGATAGACCATTGATTACTGTTTAATAAAATGTTATAAATATACTAAATCCCAAAATCATGAAGAATAAGGTTAATGAAAACAAAATATAAAGGCCATCAAAACAAATTTTATTATTTAAATCTATATCTTTCTCTTTTCTAAAAGTGTAACAATGAAGACATACCTACATTTTTTACCTTTACCCGCTACTGGGCTGAATAACCAGATGATACTAAAGCAACCACTTTTGAAAGAAAGGCTCCTTGTGGGTTTACTATTTTAGATTAGAACTAAAATTAGACCGTGAGATGAGGCTGAAACCAAAGGTGTAATAAACAAACAAACAAACAAATAAATAAATAAAAAGAATATCTGTAGGCAAGAAATGAATTGTCACTCCTGCTTCTTTTGTCAATTTCTAAGTGACCTGAGAACTTTCCGTTTAGTCAAATGTAATAAATATACTAAATCCAAAGATCATGACGAATAAGGTGAATAAATACAAAATATAAAGGCCATCAAAACAAAGTTTTAATATTTAAATCTATATCTTTCTCTTTTCCAAAAACTTGATGAGGAAGACAAACAGATATTTTTATCTTTTAACCACTACTGGGCTGGATAACCTTGGACAAGTTTCTTAAATTCTGTAGGGATCAGGTCTGTTACTGATGACAATACTATCTAACAAATTCCTATGCATATAAATGAAAAAGTGCCTATGAAGCCCTGAGTACAGTGTCTGGCTCCCTGAAATCTCTCAATAGATATTCAGAATCTTTGTTAGCTATTTTATCAGAATATTTCTTTACCTATAATAGTAATTTCAGACTCAAAAGTTCTAATTCAGCACGCACAGTGCATATGTTATTAAAAACACCATTCTGTTGAACGCTCAGATATCTTATCATTGCCCCAAAAACCAAATAGTGGACTTTTCTTTCTAGAACTCACATTTTGTATCAATATAGAATACTAATTTTCCCTCTTATTTTAATGGCAGAATAAGGAATATTTATAAAAGCTGACAGTTAATGTGAGAACAGGTTCTCCATTATGTAATGACTGTGCAAATTCTATCTTTTAAGTACTCTTTTTACTAAAATCCTGTCCCATTGAGAAATAATCAGTATAACCACTTCAACTTAGCTGTGATACTGACTCGATGCTCCTTTCCTCAATAGTTGACCAAAAAAGGGAGCATTGTGGAGAAATGAACATCCTCATCGCAGACAATGGGAATGAAGTGGGCAACTATTTCCTGGGAATCGGGTTAAAATAGGGCACCCGGGTCCAGGCAGTCTCCAAAATTTGGATATTCCTGCCCAATCAGGGTTTTTCCCTCTGTCTGCAACTCTGCTCTGATTCCTCCTGGAAGCAATCCCGAATCCAATAAGGAACATTCCAGGACGCTCTGACTCTGTGAGGCAAACCCTTGGAAGTAGTTTGAGGGCAAATGCTAGTCAAGGATTAAATTAGAATGCGGGTGTGGGAGGGTGAAACGGGCCTAGGGGATGGATTGTATGATGATGGGTGTTCCAGTGTCTTCCTGAGCACAGCTGACTCCTGGGAAATGCTTGTAGTTCAAGTCCAGCAACTAAAAATTCAGTGCATTTTGGACAACCGTGTTCCCACAGTCACCTGAAACTCACCAAAGTATTATGAAGAAAAGGATGGGATGAATCCCATGGACACTTTGAAGCAAAGGAGAAGTTCTGTACCCACTATGTAGAAAAGCACATGAGATGAACCAAAGCCAGGCCCCCTCCTCAGGCATCAGGGCCCTGGACCATGCTTTGTCCTCAGCAGGACTGGGCCTCCTTGGGCTCCAAAATCCACACGGGGTTCCCACCTGTTGGCCACAGGAGTTTCTAGTTCTGTTGGGGTTTCTTTCCCTATCCTAGGCAGGCCACAAATAATGAGCAGAGTGTGCGCCCACCAGTGGCTGTGACCGTGCAGTGCATGAAGCTCCAACTGCATGATCCCGGGCTGTGGTGTGGGCAGAAGTCCTTTCGGGTAGAATACCTGGATGAAATTCTTGGTCTGTTACGAATGGAGATCCTTGACTGAAGCATGTAACAAGTCCTACTTTAATTGTTTTCAGGTCCACGAAGTCATGATCAGATAGTTGCACACCTCTTAATCTGTTCCCTGCAGAGTCAAGCCATCTTCCGCCACCCAACAAACTCTCACAATAGGCCTGTGATGATTCCCCTTTCTTTTGAAACGCTTTGTTCAGACAAGGCTCAGCCTGGTCTGAAACACTCTTTCCGAGCCTTGGCCTCGGCCAGTGCGGAGGAACAGGGTGTGCACTCTCCACTGGTCCCAGTGTTCCTGGAGACCACATGAGATCGAAGGATCAGGATATTTGCCTTGTCTTCTGACGGAGGGCAGGATGTTAGCCGCTGGCCGACTGGGAAGCCAGCTACAGCTGCATTGCATCGAAATCTATGTCCATTCAATTCATGTCTACATGTGCAATTTATCTGCCCAAATGGCACAGAATGACTCTTTGGGCCCTGTGGCTTGTGTAGCCGCCAGTCCTTAGTCCAAAAACAGGTTGTCCTCGAACAGCCCTGGGAATTTTGGGGCTGTTTTCTGGGTTCTCTAGCCACTGCCACTCACGTGATGAGCACTTCACATTAACATGCTATGACCCTGGTCCTTTAAACTTGTCCCCCAGTCCCCGATGGGAATGGAAAGTTGTCGCTGAAAGCATCAGGGCTTTTTGGCTTCACTTCCATGAGGACCTGGGACAGATGGCAAAACCTTAAGAAGCAGAATGAGCAAAAGCAAATTCCCAGGCTCAGACAACTTACCAGGGATGATCAGAGCCTCAGGACAAAGGGAGGACAACAGCACGAGTAAAGAGGGTCCGCGCCATAGTGACAGTCAACCAACGGGAAATTGGTGCTGAGCACGCCACAAAATAAATGGCTGATGGCTAATGAGTTAGCACACCTAACATTTTCCTAAGATTCTGAAGCCATGTAATTTGTTTATATTTCATTTGCTACAAATGACAGCCTGCAGCAGGGTTTGGGGTGCCAACGTCGAGTGGGCTTTCTGGTGACTACAGAGCAGGGAACAAACTGCACTGCTGTGTGGACTTGAGGGGATGGCTTTCCATTGAGTCACAGAGATGGTAGCAAAGGACATTGACACAAGGTGAGAGGAAGGTGAAAATGACTGGCACACTGGGTGTATGACCGTTTCCTGATAGCATGGGCAACAAGTGAGTCCCCTGATTTCGAAAGGAGATGAACTCAAAAGTGAAGGCTTCTTCTCTCCATGAGAAGGTGGCTTCTCAAAGGCCAGAGTTGTTACAGACTAATACTTTCTGGATCAGGTAGCCTGGAATGGAGACATGAAAGAAAGCTGTGAGGCTGACTCCATGCTCCTATCTCATTAGTTGACCAAATAAGGGTGCTTTGTGGAAAATGAAAATCCTTATCGTGAGCAATGGGTACTGAGGAATTAACTGTACCCTGGGAGTTGGGTGAGTATATGGCTTCTGGGACCTGAGCAGTCCCCAGCATTGGGATATTCCTTCCCCATCTGGGTTTTTACCTCTATTTGCAACTCTGCTCTGATTCCTCCCAGAAGCAATCCCAAATCCAATAAGGAACATTCCAGGATGTTCTGACTCTGTGAGGCAAATGCTTGGAAGTAGTTTAAGGGCAAAAGTTAGTCAAGGATAAGATTAGAATGCAGGTGTGGGAGGGCAATACAGCCTAGGAGTTGGATTTTATGATGATGGGTGATCCAGTGTCTTCCTGCACACATCTGAATCATGGGGAATGCTTTTAGTTCAAGACCAGCCACTAAAAATTCAATGCATTTCAGACAACCGTGTTTTCACAGTCACCTGAAATTCACCAAAGCATTGTGAGGGAAAGGCTTGGATGAAGATCTAGGGCACCTTGGAGCAAAGGAGAAGTCCTATACTCACTATGTAGATAAGCACGTGAGACAAGCCACAACCAGGCCTCCTCCTCAGGCATCGGGGCCCTAGACCATGCTTTGGCCTCAGGAGGACTGGGCCTCTTTGGCCCTAAAGGCCGTGCTGGGATCCCATCTTTTGGCCACAGGAGTTTCTAGTTCTGTTGGGGTTTCTTTTCATACTGTGGGCAGGCCTCAAATCAGAAGCAGCGTATGCACCACCAGTGGCCGTCAGTGTGCAGCACATGAAGCTCCAACTGCATGATCCTGGGCTGTGGTGTGGACAGAGATCCTTTTGGGTAGAATTTCTGGATGAAATTCTTGGTCTGTTTGAAATGGAGATCCTTGATGGAAGCACGTACGGAGTACTACTTTAATTGGTTTTAGGTCCATGAAATCACGATCAGATAATTGCGCACCTTTTCATGTGTTCTCTGCAAAGAGTCAAGCCAACATCTGCCACCCAGCAAACTCTCAAATAGGCCTGAGATGATTCCCCTCCCTTTTTCACGCTTTCTTCAGACTAGGCCCAGACCAATGTTTACAGGCCTCTCTTGGGAAAAAATACGAAATGCTCACACAATCTTCTGGACACTGATACACGCAAAGGACAGTTTATGGTCACATGATGATTTGCACTCATACTTTAGCAAAACACCAATTGCCCATATCCTTAGACACCTGAAAACAGACACTCAAGATAATGTTCTCACAGGCAAACGCGTGTGGACATTCAGGCAAGTACACCAGCCTGATTAGCCACATGCCTGAATCTCTCTCTCTCTCTCTGTATCTGTCTGTCTGTCTCTCTGTCTATCAAAGACACACACACACGCACACACGCACACACACACACACACAAACATACAGAGTGATATCTAACATATCCAGCATGCTAGTTCTTTGAAATCTATTCCCCTGTCTTTTAAGGATTTGGTACAACTACACATCTCCCACAGCTGGAAAGGCCAAGGAGGCAGGCCTTCACTGTCCCTGTTTGACTCTGACACAGAAAGACACACAAAGTCATGCCAGGATCAAAACCAAGACCTTGATGACAGGGGCCTCTACAGGCCTGAGCACTCTTCAGTCTCCTCAGCATTCTTGCATGCCCTGTAAAAGGACTAAAGGGAGTGCATGATGTGGCACGGCTTGGGCAAGGATGTGTGATCTCGCTTTCTGAGTGACTTGTAAGGCTGAATAAGTCATCACCAAAATCCATTTCCCCAGAATCCAGTCTCTGACTGCCACACCCTTGCTGGGCAGTATGCCTGAAGGCAGGCCTGCTTTTAGAAATTGAGTGCTTTGTGTACCACAGCCCTTTATGGGGGGCAAGATTGTGTGTGGTTTGAATGCAAGAATATAGAAAATGCTCCAGGTTTTGTCTGTTAAACTGTTGGGCAGAGGAATGTAGGAGTGGTTGTGGGGGGTGGGGATGTAGATGGGAGAATGGGGGAGCAGAAGAATGTAGAATTTCCTTCAAGAGTTAAAGAAACCTGAAGGAAAGTTGAAAGGGCATGCTGGAAAATTCACATGAGTTAGAATGGGATGGGTTATGAAGGTAGAAGCTGAGAGTTGAAGGCAAAGGGAATGAGGGAGTCAGGGGAAGGAATATGGCTTGAGGATGATGCTTAGAACAGCAAAAGGCTGGGGGAGGGGAGAGTTCACAGCCTGGCTGGCAATAATCTCATACACAACAGCTGTGATTTATTGAGAGCTGATCCTCCCTCCTAGGAATGCTAATTGGTCAACTCACCTGAATCAGTCCAGGGGCCCAGAGAGGCTAAATTGATGTCAACTCGCCCCTGCCCGACCAGAGCTCCACTCTGGGCTTTTGCCTACCTCGGGCCTGGCCATTTAGAGATTGTAGAAAAGCCAAGTGAAGACAGGGCCAGGGGAAAAGAAAAACCTCCAGTGGGAAAGGTGCACGCATGAAACGGTGGCTCCTGGTCACTTGTTTGTCAGCCCGGTCACTTGTTTGTCAGCCCGGACACTTGGAGCGAAAGCGTGAATATCAGACCATCAGACAGTCAGTGCATTGTGGGAAATGGAACCCAAATGGCCAACTAGCCCACAGTTAACCACGTGCCTGGCCAAGTGCTGATTTCCAAGATTGGGGCAGGGCAATGACTCCCAGATCCTCCAGTGCCAGGACTTTTGTAGGCCTGGCCCTAGGTTGAAGGAGCACGTGGCCAGCTCTTGCCTCAATCCTTCCTTGAGACTCACTTTCTACATCCTTGATGACACTGATGGTGGGAGGACAGTGATAAGCCCTGTGACAAAATAGGCAAAGGGCTTAATTCAACAGCCAAAGATGCATGTATGTGTCCTGAAATCAAATGAGTGCTCAAGATACCTACCTACAGCTGAGACTTCATGCATACCAAACTGTGCTATGCCCCCCCGCCACTACAGAATTGCAACACCTCTTCCCCAAACTAAGCCTAGGCTAAACTGGAGGAAAAATGTCTGCACTCTCCACTGGCCTGTGTTCCTGAAAATCTCATGAGATCCAAGGATCAGGATTTCTGCCTTGTCCCCTGCCAGGGGGCAGGCAGGCCCTTAGCCACCGGCTGACAGGGAGGCCAGATACAACTGCCTTGTATTAAATTCTTTGTCCACTTGATTCATGTCTGCATATGCATTTTGTCTGCCCCAATGCCACAGGCTGACTCCTTGGGCCCTGTGGCTTGTGTAGCCGCCAGTCCAAACAGCCCTGAAAATTTCAGGGCTGTGTTTTCCGGGTTCTATAGCCACTGCCACTCTCTGGATGCACACTTCACATTAACACACTGTGACCCTGGCCCTCTTGACTGATCCCCCTGTCCCCCAAGGGAACAAAAAGTTGTCACTGAAAGCATCAGGGCCTTTCTGGCTTACCTTCCACATGGACGTAAGTCATATGCAAAGACTTTAAGAAGCAGAACGAGCAAAAGCGAATTCCTAGGCTCAGACAACAAACCGGGGATAACCAGATCCTCAGGGTGTAGGGAGGACAATGGCTCAAGTTAATGGATCAGCGCCAGAGTGACAGTCAACCAACAGGCAGCTGGTGCTGTGCACACCAAGGAGACGAGCACCAACCAGGACCTTCCTCAGGCATTGGGGCCCTGGACCATGTTTTGCTCTCAGGAGGACTGGGCCTCCTTGGGCCCCAAAGACCATGTGGGGCACCCACCGGTTGACCACAGGAGTTTCTAGTTCTTTGAGGGTTTCTTTCCTTATCCTGTACAGGCCACAAATCAGGAGCATGGTGTGCTTTCACTAGTGGTTGTCAGTGTACGCTGCATGATCTTAGGCTGTGGCATGGACAGCAGTCCATTCAGGCAGAATTCCTGAATGAAATTCTTGGTCTGTCTGAAATGGAGATCCTTGATTGAAGCATGGACAGAATCCTACTTTAACTGGCATAAAGATGCCTTTGGAGCACCACAGTAACAGAAGCTTTCAGCATGGAAGGGGTTCAATTCAAAGCCATTGCCTCAAGAATTTTTCCTCAGAGTGATTTAATTTCCTGAGTAAACAAACATATTGCGATCCCAGCATTAATGCTCTAACAATGTGTCAATGCCTCTTTATAAAGGGCTTTGGGAGACAATTTCAATTTCCATATACATTCCACTACACATTTACTGTTCATTTATGGAATGGCGTGTATGAGGAAACATATTACAATCACTTCCTCACCAGAAAGATTTCTCATCGCATTCGCCTATGACATTACATACAACACTGTGGTTTTTCCTTATCCTAAGAAAAGAGACAGTCTATTGGACCGCTTTTAAAGAGCCACTACTATTAACTATAAGGAAGCTGCCCCTGTATCAGTACCTGGTCCTACAGGCTAGGCAGATGGTATGTTCAACAGCATGGTTCTCTAAAGAGTGTTTCTCACCTGATCTTTGGTACTGAAAACTGGTTGCATCATAAACAGTGGTACAGTTGTATGACACATGTTTGTAAATTCACTCCAGTGAGAACACTTGGGCAAAGAGCTTGGTCAAAACAAAAAGGTATTACAAACATTGCAGGTAAAATTGTAAACCCTTCCTTGACATTGATAATGTGCCACCTTTGACTTTATAGCCTACACCAATACTAAAACTGAATCTTTGACCTGACTTTGGATTATAAAATGCTGGCATGCACAAACCCGTTTCCTTGGCATATGTTGTGTATTTTCTCTAAACTTTATGGTTTTTCTATCACCTTGTCATGGCAACAAATGAACCATATCATTGAAACAACTTATGACCTTGTTTAGAACAGCAGTTTGAGGTCTCTTCAATGAAGAGAACCATATTGATAAGAATTTCATCACATCAGCCTGAACCATATTGATAAGAATTTCCCCCATAAAAACTGTATGTTTCCAAAAACGCTTACTAACTTTGTGGTTGTTTAAAGAGTCCAAGGTTGCTTCACACATGGCAGATGTTAACTTGCTACTTACAGCAGTTCTGCAGAAAAATCAGATTATCTCTTTATCACTTGGCATATATGATGTGTTTGGGAACAAAAGTTTGCAGCATGCAAGTGACTCAATACGAAGCCATTGCCTGAAGCCTTTTCCACAGAGACATCTAACTTCCCAATTAAATGTACTGGGTTCCAAGCATGATGTTTTTAACAGTGTGCCAATACCTCTTCAGAAACATCTTTGGGAGTCGGTTTCAATTTCCATAGGCGTTCCAAAATATATTTAATCTTCATTCATTGAACGGAGTTGCTGAGGACACAGATTACAACCACATCCTCACCATGAAACTTTCTCATGACAATGGCCTGGGACACTACAAAGAAGATCCAGTGGCTTCTCTTTATTTTTGGCCAAGAAACATTGTAAAATATACATGGTAAAGATCCACTACTGTAAGCTACAGGAAAGTTACCATTGCATTAGTTTCTGTTCATGTAGTCTAAGCAGATGCTTTGTTCAAGAGCATGGATCTCTAAAGAGTATTTCTCCCCAGTCTGTGGTATCAAATTCTGGGTGTAAATAATAAAGCCACAGTTGTGTGAGCCTGGGCTATTAGTTCACTGCGGTCAAAAACACAGGAGTGAAGGTATTGCTCAAATCAGAAATGTATTCCACGAAGAACAGGTAAGTACTGTAACACTTTCCTCTACATTGTGTGAGTGTTGCCTTAGACTTCACAACATACACCAATAGTAGCATTGAATTATTCACTGCACTTCTGGCTTTCCAAAGGCATGTATTCCAAAACCTGTTTCTTTGACATGTGCTGCGATCTTTCTCCTACTTTTATAGTGTTTCCATATACTCTTCATGGGAAGAAGTGAACAACTTTATTGAAACACCATCCCAGCTTGTTTATCACAAACGTTTGAGTCCTGTTTAGCATTTATGCTCCCTTCCAGCACACAGCAGTCTGTTCCTGCTTCATACAAATTTCCACTATGAAAACTATCAGTTTTCATTCATCGCTTTCATACTTGGTAGATGTTAGAAGAGTCCAAGGATGCTTACATGCAGTACATGTCAAATCCCCTCTTAGAGAAATATGGCAGGGAAATTTGATGATAAAATTTCACTTGGCATATACGATGCGTTTGGTGCACCTCAAAGAAATAGAAACTTGCAGCCTGGAAGTGGCTCAATTCAAAGCCGTTGTTTCAAGCATTTTTGCTCACAGTGATCTAACTTCCTGATTAAACACATTGAGATTTCAGCATTAATGCCATAACAGTGTGTCAGTGCCTCTTCAGAAATGGCTTTGGGAAACTGTTTCAACTTTTATATACATTCCACTACATGTTTACCCTTCATCTATGGAATGGCATTTATGAGAAAACACATTACAATCACTTCCTTGCCAGAAAGATTTTTCATCAAATTTGCCTGGGATACTACAAAGAAGATCCAGTGGCTTCTGTAAATTTTGGCCAAGAAAGAGTGTACAATGTAGCTGAAAGAGGTCCACTGCTCTAAGCTACAGGAAAGCTGCCATTGCATTCGTATGTGTTCACATAGTCTAAGCAGATGGTTTGTTCGAGAGCATGGATCTCTAAAGAGTATAGCTCCCCAGTAGATGATACTGAAATCCTGGCCTTAGCAGAAAGCTACAGTCATGTATGACTGGCTTTGTAGTTTCCTGTGATCAAGAACACGGGACAAAGCTCTTTCTCAAATCAGAAATATACTCAACGAAGAACAGGTAAGAACCTTATACTTTCCTCTACATTGTTTGAGTGCCGCCTTAGACTCCACAGGACACACAAATAGTAGCTTCGAATAGTTAACTGCACTACTGGCTTACCAAATGTACATATTCAAACACCTGTTTCCTTGACATGTGATGCAATCTTTCTCTAACTTTTATAATGTTCTATGTCCTGTACATGGGAAGAAAGAACTACAGTATTGAAACACCATCCAATCTTGTTTATCACAACCATTTGAGTCCTCTTCATCATTTACGCTCCCTTCCAACATAGGGCAGCCTGATACCACTTCGCACGAATTTCAACAATGAAAACTGTCATTTTTTCATAATTGCATTCTTTCTTTGTAGATGTTAGAAGAGTCCAAGGAAGCTTATACACAGCAGATATAAAATCTCTTAGCGCAATACGGCAGGCACATCTGATGAAAAATTATCACTTGACATGTACCAAAAGGCCCTGATTCTTACAGCCACAACTTTCTGTTCCCATTGGGGTCTGGGGGACCGGTCGAAAGGGCCAAGGTCACAGCATATTAATGTGAAGTGTTCATCATGTGAGTGGCAGTGGCTAGAGAATCAGGAAAACACAGCCCCAAAATTCCCAGGGCTGTTCAGGGACAACCTGTTTTTGCCCAAGAGGCATCCTGTGGCATTTGGGCAGATAAATGGCGTATATAGACACAAATTGAGTGGACATAGATTTTGATGCAATGCAGCTGTGGCTAGCTATCCAGTTGGCTGGTGGCTAACGTCCTGCTGTCAGGAGACAAGGCAGAAATCCTGATCCTTCGATCTCATGTGGTTTCCAGGAACACTGGGACCAGTGGAGAGTGCACACCCTGTACCTCTTCACTTGCTGAGGCTAAGGCTGGCGATGAGTGTTTCTGTAGTTGGGGGAACCACAGCACAGATTGGTATGCATAAAGTCTCAGCTATAGGCAGAAATTCTGAGCATTCATTTGAATTTCAGAACACACACATACATCTTTGGCTATTGAATTCAATCCTCTGCTCAGGGTGCCGTCACAGGGCTTATTCGCCATTGTCCCACCGGGGTAAGAGCTGAACAGGTGCTCTCTTTCAACCTGGGGGCAGGCCTACAAATGAACTGACTTTGGAGGGTATGGAAGTCATTGCACTGTCCCAACCTGGGAAATCAGCACCTGGCCCAGCTCCAGGGTAACTGTGGGCTACTTGGCCATTTGGAATCCAGTTTCCCCCTTCCTGACTGTCTGGTGCTCTGATATACGTGTTTTCACTCAAAGCTTCTGGCCTGACAAACAAGGAACCAAGAGCCACCATTTCATCTGGGCACATTCCCCGATGGAGGTTTTTCTCTCTCCCTTGCCCTATCTTCCCTTGGCTCTTCTACAATCTCAAAGTGGCCAGGCACAAGGCAGGCAAAAGCCCAGAGTGAAGCTCTGGCTGGGCAGAGGCGAGCTGACATCTGTTTAGCCTCTCTGGGTCCCTGGACAGATTCAGGTGAGTTGACCAATTAACGTTGGCAGGAGGGAACATCAGCTCTCAGTAAATTCCATCTGTTGTGTATGAGCTTGATGGTGGCCATTCCGTGAACTCTCCCCTCCCCCAGCCTTTCACTGTTCTAAGCGTCATCCTCAAGCCCTTGTTTTTTTCCCTGACTTTCTAATTCTCTTTGCCTTCTACTCTCAGCTTCCACCTTTACTCCGCTTCCTATTCCAACTGATGTATATTTTTCGGCAGGCCCTTTCAATACTCCTTCAGGTTTCTTTAACCCTTGCAGGCAATTCTATGTTCCTCTGTTCCCCCATACTCCCAGTTTTATCCCTCCAACAACCACGCCTATGTTGCTCACCCCACGAGTTTAACAGCCACAACTGGTTATTTCCCTCTGTTCCCATTCATACCACAGACAGACTTTTTTCCCAAGAAGGGCTGTGGTACACAAAGCGTTCAGTTACTGGGAGCAGGTCGGCCTTCATCCTCACTGCCCAGCCAGGGTCTGGCAGTCAGGGATGGGATTCTGGGCACGTGGAGTTTGGTGATATCTCATTCAGCATTACAAGTACCTCAGAAAGCCAGACCACATGTCCTTGCCTCAGCCGTGCCACCTGGCACACTTCCTTTGGTTCTGTTTCAAGGCATGCAAGAGTGCAGAGGTGAGCGAAGAAAGCCCATGCCTGGAGCGGCCCATGTCATCAAGGGCCTAATTGGGATCTTGTCATGACTTTGTGTATCTTTCTGTGTCAGAGTTAAACTGGGACAGCCAAAGCCTGCCTCCTCAGCTGTTTCTGCTGTGGGAGATGTGTAGCTCTACCAAGTCTTTAATTGCAGGGGACAAGAGTTCAAAGAACCGCCATGCTGGGTATGTTAGATACCACTGTATATGTTCATTTGTGTGTTTGTGTGTGTGTGTGTGTGTGTGTGTGTGTTTCTAAGAGACAGATAGGCAGAAATTGAGACAGTAAGATAGATACAAAGAGAGAGAGAGAGAGAGATGCGGGCGTGTGGCTATCCAGGTTGGTGGATATGCATGAATGTCTGCACGTTTTTGCCTGTGTGAAATTATCTTGAGAGTCTGGGTACCTTCTCAGGTGTCTAATGATATGGGCATTTGATGTCCTTGCTAAAGTATAAGTGTAAAACATCCTGGGAGCATAAAGCGTTATTTGCGTGAGTCAATGTCCAGAAGAGTCTGTGCGTGTTTCCTATATTTTTTCCCCAGGGAGGCCTATAAATGTCGGTCTGGGCCTGATCTGAAGAAAGCATGAAAAAGGGTGTGGGATCATCTCAGGCCTATTTGAGAGTTTGCTGGGTGGCAGATGTTGGCTTGACTCTGCAGGGAACACATGAAGAGGTGTGCAATTATCTGATCGTGTCTTCGTGGACCTGAAACCAATTAAAGTAAGACTTTGTCCATGCTTCATTCAAGAATCTCCATTTCAAACAGAACAAGAATTTCATCCAGGATTTCTACCAGAAACGACTTCTGCCCACACCACAGCCTGGGATCAGGCAGTTGGAGCTTCATGCACTGCACACTGACGGCCACCGGTGGCACACAATCTGCTCCTGATTTGTGGACAGCCCAGGGTGGGGAAAGAAACCCCAACAGAACTAGAAACTCCTGTGGCCAACAGGTGAGAGCCCCATGTGGCCTTTGGGGCCCAAAGAGGTCCTGTACTGCTGAGGACAAAGCATGGTCCAGGGCCCCGATGCCTGAGGAGGGGCCCTGGTTGTGGTTCATCTCATATGGTTTTCTACATAGTGAGTACAGACCCTTTCCTTTGCTCCGGGGTGTCCTCAGTCTTCATCCCAGCCTTTCCCTCATAATGCTTTGGTGAATTTTAGGTTACTGTGGGAACACAATTGTCTGAAATGGCTTGAATTTTTAATGGCTGGCCTTGAACTACAAGCATTCCCAATGAGTTATCTTTGCGCAGGAAGACCCTGGATCACCCATCATCATACAATCCATCCCCTAGGCCCCTTTCGCTCTCCCACACCCAAATTCTTATCTGATCCTTGACTGGCTTTTCTCTCAAACATTTCCAGGGGTTTGCCACACAGAGTCAGAGTATCCTGGAATGTTCCTTATTGGATTCGAAATAACTTCAAGAGGAATCAGTACACAGTTGCGGATAGACGCAAAAACCCTGATTGGGCAGGAATATCCAAAGTTGGTGTCTGCCCGGGTCCCAGGAGACATATTTTCACCTGACTCCAAGGGGTCAGTTGCCTCTGCAGTGCCCATTGTCCATGATGAGGATGTTCTTTTCTCCACAATGCTTCCATTTTTGGTCTTCTGTTGAGGGAAAGAGCATCGAAACAGTATCACAGCTTTCTTTTCATGTCTCCTTTAGGGACTACCTGCTCCAGAATCTATTAGTCTTTAACACATCGGTCCTTGGAGAAACTGCCTTCTCACCGAGAGACAAAGCCCTCCCTTTTGAGTTCATTTCCTTTCTAAATCAGGGGACTCACTTGTTGCCTGTGCTCCCATGACACGGTCATACATCCGGTGTGCCAGTCATTTTCACCTTCCTCTCACCTTATGCCAATGTCCTTTGCTACCATCTCTGTGACTCAGTGGAAAGCCACCCCCTCAAGTCCACACAGCAGTGCAGTTTGTTCCCTGTTCTGTCATCACCAGAAAGCCCACTCGATGTTGGCACCCTAAAATCTGCTGCGGGTTGTCATTTGTAGGAAAGGATATATAGACAAATTACATGGCTTCAGAACCTTAGGAAAATGTCAGGTGTGCTAACTCATTAGCCATCAGCCATTTGTTTCAGTGTGTGCTCAGCACCAGCTGCCTGTTGATTGACGGTCACTCTGTCGCTGACCCTCTTGACTCGTGCTGTTGTCTTCACTTCACCCTTAACTTTAGTCATCCCCATTTCATTTTCTGAGAATAGTAATTTGCTTTTGCTCATTCTGCTTCCTAAGGTCTTGCCATCTGTCCCATTTCCACATGGTCGTGATACCAGAAAGGAGTTGATGCTTTCAGTGAAAACTTATTGTTCCCTTTATGGCTAGGAGGATCGGTAGAAAGGGCCAAGAGCAGAGCATGGTAATGGGAGTGTTCATTCAGTGAGTGGCAGTGGCTCGAGAACCAGAAATACACAGCCCCCAAATTCCAAGAGCTGTTCAGTGACCACTTGTTTTTGGACTAAGAACTGGCAGCTGACAAGCCACTGGGCCCAAGGGGTCAGCCTGTGGCATTGGGGAAGGCAAATTGCACATGCAGACAAATTGAATGGCCATAGCATTCAATGCAAGGCAGGTGTCTGGCCTCCCAGTCAGCCAGCTGCTAACAGCCTACTCTCTTGCAGGTGACAAGGCAAAAATCCTGATCCTTCGATCTCATGTGGTTTCCAGGAACACTGGGACCAGTGGAGAGTGCACACCCTGTACCTCCTCACTTGCTGAGGCTAAGGCTGGCGACGAGTGTTTCTGTAGTGGGGGAGCCATAGCACAGATTGGCCTGCATGAAGTCTCAGCTGTAGGCAAGAATCCTAAGCACTCATTTGAATTTCAGGACACACATATGCATCTTCGGTTATTGAATTCAGCCCTATGCTCATGGTGCCATTACAGGGCTTATCACCGTGTTTCTGCCATCAATGCCATCATGGATGTAGAAACTGAACCTCAAGGAAGGACCGGGGAAGGAGTTAGCCAGGTGCCTCTTTCAACACTGACAGTAGCTTTGAATCAAATGCTCTTCTGGTTTTCCAAACGCACATATACAAAAACATGTTTCCTTGACATGTGATGCGATCTTTCTCTAACTTTAATAGTATATTATGTCTAGTAAATTGGAAGAAACTCTGTTATTCCTGTTTATCACACCGTTTGAGTCCCCTTCGACATTTGCACTGTCTTCCAGCACAGGGCAGCCTGATTCCACTACATATCAATTTCCGCAATGAAAATTCCCAGTTTTCACTAATCACATTCCTTTTTTGTAGATGTTAGACAAGACCAAGGAGGCTTATACATAGAAGATATAAAATGTTTACTTAGGAACATACGGTAGATATATCTGATGTCAAATTATCACTTGACATATACAATCTATTAGAAAATAGAAGCTTGTAAAATGCAAGTGGCTGAATTCAAGGCCATTGCCTGAAACCTTTATCTTCAGAGAAATCTAACATCCTGATTAAATATAATGTCATTTCAGCATTACGTTATAGCAGTGTGTCAGAGGCTCTTAGGAAACATATTGAAAGCTGTGTCCAATGTCCATAGGAGGTCCAAAACATATGACTCTTGATTTATGGAAGGGTTCACTGGGGACACATTACAATCACATCCCCACCGAAAACATTCACATGACATTATCCTGGGACACCACAAAGAACACGAAGTGGTATTTTTAAAGTTTAGCCATGTTGCAGCGTACAACGGAGCCAATCAGGATTCACTACGGAACAGGAGAGCAGCCATTGCATTCGTATGTGTTCACATAGTCTAAGCAGATGGTTTGTTCGAGAGTGCAGATATATAAAGAATATTGCTCCCCCCTACATGACACTGAAATCCAGGTGTTAGTAGAAAGCTACAGTGGTGTAAGACAGAATATCTAGATTTCTATGAACAAGAACACGGGAGCAAAGCCTTTTCTCAAATCAGAAATGTAGTCCACAAATTACAGAGAACTTTAAACTTTCCTCGACATTGAGTGCCGCCCAAGGCTCCACATTACACACCTATAGTAGTTTGAAACATTATATGCACTATGGTGTAACGAAAACATGAATTCACAATCAGGTTTTCTTGTTATGTGATACAAACTTTCTCTACCTTGAATAGTGCTTTCTGTCCTTTTCATGAGAAGAACCAAAATACATTATTGAAACACCATCCAACTTGTTGATCACAAACATTTGTTCCTCTTCAGCATATTTGCTTTCATCTGACCCGCGGCTGGGTGATCCAGGTTTGTAATGAATTTCCACTATGAAAACGGTCACATTTCCCTAATTGCTTTCATACTTGGTAGATGTTAGACGAATCCAAAGCTGCTTTCACAAAGCAGATGTCAAATTTCTCAGAATAATAGGACAGGCAAATCAGAGGATAAATATTCACTTTGCATATACGAAGCTTTTGCGGAAACTCAAAGACACGGAAGCTTGCCGCATGATAGAGGCTCCATCCAAAGATATAGGTTCAAGCAATTTTGCTGCGTGATCTAACTCCCTAATGAAACATATTTAGTTCACAGTATTAATGCTCTTCCTGTGCGTCAGTGCCTCTTCAGAGATAGCTTTGGGAAACTGTTTCGAATTTTCTATAAATTACACTACACATTTACACTTCATCCATAGAATCTCTTTTTGAAAAACATATTACAATCACTTCCTTGCAAGAAAAATTTCTCATCACATTCACCTGGGATGCTACACAGAAGATCCTGCAGCTTCTGTTAATTTTGGCCAAGAAACAGTGTACAGTGGAGCTGGTAAAAGTCCACTACTCCAAGGGATAAGAAAGCGACCATTGCATTCATATGTGTTCACATAGTCAAAGCAGATGGTTTGTTTGAGAGGATGGATCCCTGTACTGTATTGCACTGCAGTAGATGATAGTGAAATCCAGGGCTGAGCAGAAAGCTACAGTCATGTAAGCCTCCCTTTTTATTTCCCTATGATCAAGAACACTGGAGCCAAGCTCTTTCTCAAATTGGACATGTAGTCTAGGAAGTACAGACAAGAACTCTACACTTTCCCCTACATTGTTTGAGAGTTGCCTTAGGCTGCACAGGACACACAGACAGTACCTATGAATTGATAACCACTTTTCTATTTTACCAAAAACACATGTACAAAAATCTGTTTCCTTGACATGTGATGCGATCTTTCTCTAAATTGAATTGTGTTTTTTATCCACTACATGGGAGGAAAGAACTCTAGTATTGAAACCTTATCCACTCCAGTTTGTCATCACTGTTTGAGTCTTCCTTAGCAATTATGTACCCATCCAACACAGGGCAACCTGATCCCACTTAGTACCAAATTCTGCTATGAAACTCTCAGTTTTCACTAATATCATTCATTTTTCTAGGTATGAAATGATTCCAAGGAAGCTTATGCATAGCAGATAAAATATCTTTCCTTAGCAAGAAACGACAGACAAACCTGATGCCAAATTATCACTTGACCAATAGGATCCGTTAGAAAACAGAAACTTCTTGAATGCAAGTGGATAAATTCAAAGCCATTGCCTGATGCCTTTATCCTCAGAGACATTTAACACACTGAATAAACATAATGGCATGTCAGCATTATGTTTTAGCCATTTGTCAGAGCCTCTTAAGAAATATTTTGAAAGCCACCACCAATGTCCATAGGGGTTCCAAAAAACATGACTCTTGAAATATTTTGAAAGCCACCACCAATGTCCATAGGGGTTCCAAAAAACATGACTCTTGATGTATGGAATGGTTCTCAAGGGACACAGATTACAACAATGTCCTCAACAGGAAACATGCACATCATATTCTCTTGGACACCACAAAGAACATGAAGTGGTGTTTTTAAGATTTGGTCATGTTGCAAGGAACAATAGAGCCAATAAATATTCACTTCTCTAAGATACAGGAGAGCTGCCATTGCTTGCGTATGTATTCACTCATGTAAGCAGATGGTTTCTTTGAGAGTGTGGATCTATAAAGAGTATTGCTCCCACCTAGATGACACTGAATTACAGGCATTACTTGAAAGCTACAGAGGTGTGAGATCGACTATTCCCTACGATCAAGAACACAAGGACAAAGTTCTCTCTCAACACAGATGTAATACACAAAGTGCAGAGAAGAACGTTAGAGATTCCACTACATTGAGTGCCACATAATACAACAAACTGCACACTGATATTAGTTTGAATCATTATCTGCAGTCCGGCATAAGGAACACACGTATTCACACAAGTTTCTTTTTATGTGAAGCAAACTTTAATAGTGAATTATGTTCTTTTCATGGGAAGAAAAAAATACATTATTGAAACACCATTTCCACACTTTGATCACAAACGTTTGTCCTCTTAAGCCTAGGAGCTTTCATCTGACCCAAGACAGACATATCCAGTTACGTAAAGGTGTTCCACCACGAAGTGATATCATTTCCCTAATCGCCATCATGCTTCCTAGATGTTACAAGAATCCAAGGCTGGTTCCATACAGTGGAGGTCAAATATCTCAGAACAATATTACAGGCAGTTGTGTTGGTAAATATTCCCCGGGAATCCACATTGTGCTGTGCACGTCAAAGAAAGAGAAGCGTGGCGCACAGAAGAGGCTCCACTGAAGACATGTGTTCAAGCATTCTCGATACGTGATCTAACACCCTGACGAAATGCATTGAGCTCACATCATTAATGGTGTTCCTGTGTGTCAGCGCCTCTTCAGGAATGGCTTAGGGAAACTACTTCGACTTTTCTATACTTACCACTCCGCCTTTAACTTCCAACAGAACAATGTCTCTCTGAGAAACCTATGCAATAGCAGCCTGCCACTAAAGTTCTCATCACATTCACGGAGCCCAGACACTACACTGAAGATCCCGAGGCTATTCTTCATTTTCGCCAGGAATACGTGTTCAGTGTAGCTGCAAAAGGTGCACCGCTCTAGGGAAAGGAGAGCGGGCACGGCATTCTCATGTGGCCGCATGGTGTGAGTAGAGGGCTCTCTTGAGAGTACGGATCCCCACAGGTGATCGCACGGCAGTAGAGGATCCCGAAATCGGGGGCCGGGAGGGTAGCCACCGTCGTATATGGCTGTCATCTTCCTACTTCCACGTTGGAGAACAAGGGGCGAGAGCCCCCTCTCCCGTCAGACATGTAGTCGACGAAGTACCTATAGGAAGTCTGCACGTCCTTTGACCTTGTCGAGAGTCGCCTTCTTCTGCACAGGACCCACAGACAGTAGCTTTGAATCGGCAACCGTTCTTCTGACTTAGCTAACACACCTACAGGTAAGGCTTATCCTTGACACGTGACGGTATCTCTCTCTGAATTTCTCTTTCCGGTCCACTGCGTGGGAGGAGAAGAAACAGCTGTTGAACCTCACGCACTCCTGTTTACAGCGACCTGGGAGCAGTCCTTTCCAATAGGGGACCCGGAGAACACAGGGCGGCCTGATCCCGCTTCGTACGAAATTCTGCCACGAACGTCTCCGTTTACGCGGAGAGCAGTCATTCTTTACAGCTCTGAGAGGATCCCAAGGAGGCTTACGCATGGCAGAAGAAGTCACTCTCCTTAGAAAACGGAACCCTGTTGAATGCAAGTGGCTCAATTCAAAGCCATTGCCTGACGCCTTTCTCCCCGGAGACACTTAGCATCCTGTGTAAACGCAATGGCATGTCAGCATCCTGTTGCGGCGGTGCGCCGGAGCCCCTCAGGCAATATTCTGAGAGCCGCCTCCTCTGTCCACAGGTGGTCCAAACACACGAGTCTCGAGGCATGGAGAGGTTGGCAGCGGACGCTGACTCCTCCACATCCTCATCTGCGAACACTCACATCCCGTTCTCCTGGGACGCCGCAAAGAACGAGAGGTGCCCTT
>JAQQSQ010001758.1:0-11994 GCA_028627145.1 Eidolon dupreanum
GAGAGGAGGAGAGAAATCATAAAGATGAAGCAAGGTTTTGAGGCAAAGATTAAAAATTTAAGAGAGTTCAAATCAACCCTAGTCTTTTTGAAGACTGAGGAAAAGTGAAGGTGCTGAGACAGGTAAGAGACAGGTTTTGGCCAAAGAATTTTGGGTATTCTTAGTAAGTTTCTATCCTTCATTGTACCCTAACAAATGTCAGATCTTCACTTCTACACCCCCACACACATACACATATATGTACCTAGAGACTAACATGATTCCTAATCATTCATTATTCTTCCATTCTGATTTCCATATGGATTTGTATATCTTTTAATCTGATCCCATTTCTCATCTAGACACACTCCTTAAACATTTTACCTCTGAAAATCAAAGTCAGTAGCAAAACTCTTAAACCCTGAACCTTTTTCTCTCAATATTCCCTTAAACTTCACATTCTAATTGAAATTTGGTACTCTCCTAAGCATACGTTTTCCTTGGAGCCCTCAATCTTTTAGTTTTACTATCATTATTATCATTACATTATTAAACATTCTTGTCTTACTCTGTTAAGAGGGGCATCCCCCCAAAAAACTCTGCCATGGAGATGGGAGAAATGTCCTCTTCATTTCTTGCTCTTTGAGGATTATTCTTTCTCCTTCTCTCTTAGGAAAAAAAAAAAAAGCTTTCAATGTCATGACAGCAGACAACACTACTCATTACTTCTGATAATAGTCAACTTTCAACTCCCCTTCTACTCCCTCATATGTTAAAGATTTAATCACCTGGCTCACTGTTATTTTTTCCAAAAATACTCTTGTCATAATTATTAATGATTTAAATATTTGCATACTAATCTTTTCAACATCCAGTCCTATTAGTACCTTATAGTACCTTATTCTTTCTTTTAATCATCTTATCCTTTAAATTTTCTCAGATATTTTATTCCCATTGTCATATTCTAGATGTTGTCATCACCAATAACCTTAATCACTTTCTAACCACACTCTTCTGTTATTTTTTCAAATCATACACTCTTGTGTTTCAGTTTCAACAATCTTTTCCTCCACTGGAATCTAAAATCCATTGCTCCTAACACTTTTTCACTATCTATGCCCTTTTTCACTTTTACTACTTCCATTCCTTCACTGACTTCCTTACCTAGGAATGCCATGACCCATCATAAAATTGATTGGTCTCCCTTGAATATACCTCAATTCCCTTTCCTTTGCCTCCTTTTATTATAGCTCCTTCACTAGAAAACATTCCACACTGGGCAAAATCTTCTCTCTATCTATTCCATGCTTCCATCTGATGAATATGGCTGAAGGAAAAAGTAAAATTATGCTGTCTGGTCTCACTTAATCCCAGCCTCAAATGGCCTTTTCATGCTTTCAGGAAAGCAAATTATATTGCCCTAGTCATTACCCTCTCTCATTCTCCTAGATAATCAGTTCATCCTTTCTCATTTATAATCCAGTCTCCATCTCTTCTATCCCCATCTTCACTCACAGTTTATGAATCTGCTTCCCATTTCACTGATAAAATAAAAACAGAAGAAAATTTCCACAGGGTTTTATCATCATATATATCCTTCATTTTTGACCCATTTATTTATTTTTTCCATAACACTACCACCATTTAATATGCAAAAAGTTTTTTTTTTATGTAATTTGTTTATTGCATATCCCACCCTTCTGCTGCCTTTATAAATTCCAAGTGGGCAAGATTTTTGTCCTTGGTATTTCTCTGTTTATAGTGTATACAACAAATCTTGCAAGTGAAAGGTGCAATTAATAGTGTGTGTGTATGTATATGTAGATACAGACATTTTATTTAAAGAATTTTATGAGATAGATCATCTTCCTTTTACAAATGATGTAACTAAGGTTCTGAAGTTTATGTGACCTTCTAAGGACCACTGGATCAATCAAGCAGTGGAGCCAGAATTCCAGCCCTTGTCATTCTACACCTAAAACTTAAATATGTGCCAAATTAAGTTTAAAACATATAGTTCTAATAGTCTGAATTCTTGGTGCTTGTGATCCAGAATATCTTTAACTTACTCTACCTTCTTACACATACTTTACTCTTTAACCTAAAAAACTTCCTGTCTTTTAACGTGTCCTAAGCTAAGCCAGCCCAGCCATTGATGTAAATAGGTGTCCCTTTCAGTTCCTAGAAGGTGTTCTACCTTCTGCTTTTTAAAATTCTATTTACTCTTTTGGACTAATGTAAAATACTCTCTCTCTCTCTCTTTCTCTCTCTCTCTCTCTCTCTCTCCCCGCCCCTTCCACTTCTTCTTTCTCTCTTTTCCAAATTACTCTCAACTGAATTTTATTTTCCCTTTTAACTCTTAACAATGTCACAATAAATCTTAGAGAACTAGTTCATGTCGCAAAACAGAGAAAGATATCCATCATATTTGTATTTCAAGTTTCTCCACACTCCCTAGCAGATCATGAGTGCCTTCCAGTGTTTACTCATTTTTCTATTTTCCATACAGCAAAACCAATGCATGCTCTTCACCTGACAATTACAACACTCTTTAGACTTACTGCTATTCATTGCTCTAAGCCATTAAATGTGTTAATTAATTCTATTCTTACAATTCTGCAACAATAGATACTATAAATATCCCCAATTTTCAAGTGAGAAGGTGAGGTACAGTGATCTTGTCAAAGTCTCATAGCTAGTGATTATTTGAGCTGATATTTGAACCCAGGTACCCTGGCTCCTGAGGACTTAACCATAAAGAGGTACTATCTTTCAGCTAGTGATTAGTAAATGCACTATAAATATTGGTTGCATCCAATAAGCTGAATAACAGCATCTTAAAAGTAATACAAATACACAAGTGGGACTAGAGAAGTGGATGTCACTAGTGGTATTTTATCTGTTGATGACAAAACTAAGTCATTGTAATTACAAGCTTTATATATGTTGCCTATTAAGAGAGATCACAAAGGGCTCATTAGGCTAATTGTATTGAATTAAGATGGAATTTGCATTATACATCAAGTGATAAAAGATTGCATGCATTAGGCAAGAGCTAAGTTTTTAATGTGTGCCTTCAAGATAAAGGAGAAGACCTGGTCATGTAAAAATAAACTTAAAGTCTATTTTAAAGTCTCAAAGTGGTCCAGCAAAGGGTGGAAACATCCGAATTTTCTAGTTGCCTAATTACCTATGTAAATTGATGTGAAATTTGCCTTTCACAAATCTTTCCTCAACTTGTGGCTGGCCTCGGAAAACAGTGTTGCCGTACTCTTCACTCTTGGCATGAGAAGCACTGAGATTTGTATGAAAGACACTGTTTAAGTTAAAATTAATTTTAGACTGTAATAAAAAATAATAAGCATTTATTTGAGCAAACAGAGCTGTAGCCCAGGAGATGCAGATTAAGGTAGCAACTTAAATTATGTTCTAAAATGAACAGGACAAACAGAGACTCATGGATATGGACAATAGTGGTTACCAGAGGGTAGGGGAGAGGTGGGAGGGGATAAAAGGGGTCAAATATGTGGTGGCAGAAAGAAATCTAACTATGAGAGGTGAACACACAATGTAAATATATATATATATACTTACATTATATATATATATATATATATATATAGATAGATAGATAGATAGATATAGATATAGATATAGATATGGTATATATGTACCTTACTGTTAAAATGTACAGCTGAAACATCAGATTTTGTTAAACAGTCACCATAGAATAAATAAATTAATTTAAATAAATAAATAAATAAGTAAATTGTGTTCTATTAGCATAAAGGGGAGGCTACCTTTTATAGCAAAAGTTCCCACCAGGCTCCCAGTGAGGTCCATTTTATGTAATTTAAGTATCCAAATTGTGCAGTTCTGATTGGACTGGGCAAGTCTCAGTCCATTGGTAGGAAGATGAAATCAGGGTTACCCTACAGTGTTTAACTCAGATGGTGTAGACAAGCAGGGCAGGAAGCTGAGAGTTCAGTCTAAGGTCCTTCCTGGCTTACAGAGTTTGTGAGGAGCCCCTGTCAGCAAATAGCCAGTGAACTCTTATTATTCATAAAATTTTGGCCGTCAGTCGACCATGGGAAGCCCATATCAGCAGATAAATTCCTTCACGGAGTTCACAGCAAATGATTCTTTCTTCTCAGGGTCCACAACTGGTTGAACTGCTGAGAATGAAAAGAAAAAAAAAAAGTAAAATGAAATCATTTGTAGGTACCACATTTTTTAAAAGCAAGACAGTAAGTACCATTTGGAAACTATTCTAGATAGCCATTTCCAAAGATACTATGTTAAAGAGCCATTTTTGAAATATCCCCATAAAGATGTATTTTTGGCATGTCACTGAGAGGGATTTTTTAAAAAAAAATTATATTAAACTCTGATAGCATGTCATTGAGAGGGATTTTAAAAAAAAAAATTATATTAAACTCTGATGTTTAAAAAATATTTTTGGATATATTTATATACTGTGGGCAGTCCTCTGATCCAAAACAGAAGTGTTTTAACTTTTTTTCTCTTCATTTCATGAAAAAATAAAAAAGAAAAAGAATACATGTATTAAAAACTATTAGAAATAAATCTGAATTCATTTATCTTTAAAAAATGGTACATAGTTTCTATATTTTAGAAATATATATGTTAGGTAATGTGAGTACCCCTAGTATATTTGCATGTCTTTCAGACCCTACTGTTTAGCAATTTCATATTGTCATTAGTTGGGCCCTGCTTTTCTGCTATTTTGAATGATCCAATAGTAAATTAGTACAAGCTTTATTAAATGCAAGCAACACATACTGTGAATTTTGATGAGTAGGCCTTCTGTAATGATGTGGCCTTTCAAATCTGATAATAGGGTAGAAATCTCCCAATTCTCTCCATTAATCTTTTATAGACACAAGCTACTATGGAATAGACAAATAAATAAATTCAGGGCAGAGTCTGTGAGTTTCAAGCAAATATGAAGCTCTTTTTAAGCATCATTAACCTTTTGGACATGGTATCAGTGGCACTTCAAGCCTCTCCCTTCACTTCTAGGGGCACTGCTACCACTACTTATTTAATCATTTATGAATATACTCTGGAGTAAATTGAAAAGGATTCCCATTTTCTCCCTCAAGGAATCCCTACACAGTAGAAAGGAATAGAAGCAAAACAAGAAGTTACTTTTCTGGGAGCTCTGATGTGCATCCTGTCCTTCTGTGCGTGTGTGTGTGTGTGTGTGTGTGTGTGTGTGTGTGTGTGTGTTTCGGAGTTAACAGAAAATAATATAATATTTTACATATTAATACTTTTTTCTTATAATCTATGGACTATGTTAAATTTATTTCAATGTTGTTTTATCTTTTATTTGTTGAGTCTGTATTTATTATCTGAAACAAGAGTTTGATAACTCACAGAAAATACCACAAATTTTCTTCAGGAAGAAATAGAGCAAGTCCTTCAAGAGTTATTCTGGAATATTCATATAGAACTGAACTCTTCATTTAATAATAATCACTGACACTTCTTACCTTGCTTTGGGTAATATTCTAAGTACTTTAATATATAATTTTATTTAATCCTTACAATTGGAGGATTCTAAAAGATGGAAAACATTGTCTCCATTTTACAGATGACAATACTAACACACAGATAGATGGAGTGAATCGTTCAAGATCAAACAATTAGTGAGTAAAGAAGCAAAAAGATTTTCACACAGGCTTTTATTTTAGACATGTTGGATAATGTTAATCATTATGGGTAGTGCATGTAACCACTATGCAACACCAACACCCCCATTACTCTAATTATATAGATTTTCCATGTAATCAAAAAATGTGTTTGTGACAAAATTCTATAAATTATAGTCTAGCTTTAAGGGGAAGAAGGATTAAATTTTGTTTTGGAAACAAATGATAATAATTTACATTAAAATAATGGACATTGTTTTAATCTGTTCTTTGCTTTACAAGCTCAACATTTGTTTTCATAAATATCTATAAAATTTCAGGACATATTGATGCTACTGTGTATTATTAGAATACTGACATGTAAATAAACAACTTTGAGTCTGATTCAAATTTTTAAAAGATCTCTCTTATCTGTTATGAGAACACAGAGTGTGTCAAAACCCAAACTTTGTCATTGAATATAATCTACATAGGTGTTTCATTCTTGAAAATTGCTTAGATACAGCAAATGTTATTGGAAACTGAATTTTCCCATTTGCAGTTCGATTTTAAATCATTACTGTCCTTTAATGAAATTAATAAATTAAGGGATATTACACATTTTTCAAACCTCCCACCAATAGAAAAAGAAAATGGAAAAAATTAGGACCATGACTGAGAATGCTAAATGATGCCAGCCATATAAATGAGTTGATATAAAATAAAATAATACAAAAATAATAAAATAAAATCATTTAAGAATGATGTCAAATTTAGACCATCTATGTTTTTATTCATTTAAAATAAAATATATATTAGCTTGTATAATACTTAACTATTTGTCAAGACAGTTCAGTGTTCTTTATTTAACTCAGTCTCCACAATCATCAGTCATTCATCATTATCTCTCTTTTCCATATGAAAAACTTACTGTTTGTCATTTGTCCAAAGTTTCAGACCCATTCAGTTTGGTTATTTAACCACTATGCTAATTCACCTCTGACAATCAACCAAGTCAATTATTTTATTCATTCAAGATCAGTGGAGTCAGAATTGAAAACATTAAGAACTCTGGCCCCTGTAGATTAGAATCAGTGAGAAAAAGAGAATTTTAAAAAGAAGTATTTTTGCAATACATTGAAAATATTTAATTTTCAATATATATTAAGAAACATACAGTGAAGTCTGCTAATATGAGAAAGATTTAAAAATTTTCCTCACAATAACAATGAAACAAAGTCATTGTACAATAGGCAGATGGTGTTAATGATTCTGCAATACTGAATAATAAATTAAAAGCTATGCAGAAACATTAATTAAAGTAATTTTAGAATTCATAAAATTGTCTGTAAACAAAGATGATAGCTATGAATAGAAAAAATTAGCAAATTGGTATTTTGGTGCATTTTTTTCAATGTTTCTTAAGTATAAACCCTTTCTGAACACAAATATATATTTTCATTTATGCATATATGTTACTAACCAAAGTATTATATATAAATCATATATACAGTATTTCTGAATGATGTAAGAGTTTTTAAAAATAAATTTTTCCTAAGATTTTGAGTTTAAAATGTGAACTCTGCATATACTTCCAGTCTAGTAAAATTCAGGTTAATTAACCAAAGGTAGTATATTCTGAGAGTGTTATTAAACCAGTATCAAAGACAAGAGCAACATTTTTTGTTTTAGTAGTTATCAATTATAATACAAATCTATTAGATGTTTCTAAATTTGTCAAGGTATATCTTACAGAAAAGAGGTTTTTGTTTGTTTGTTTGTTTGTTTGTTTAATAGATTGTAACTGCCGTCAATAACATTGCTGTTTTTTTCAGTAGCAGCCTAATAGTGATGCAGAGCAAAGGTGAAATGACAGGGAGCTGGTTGGGTGGCTTGAGCTCTTTTGACCATGATCCCAGGATGGGTAGAGGATACAGCTGACCCTAAAAGAGGATGGTAATTGGTTGGGGAAATCAAGAATAAAAAAGAGAAGAGAGCTCTCAAGAATTTTTCCAACACATGATTAAAAAAGCACATGGTCTATAGATGGTCCCGGAAGAGTGAAAGGCCTCAATGTGGCCATTACCTCTGGACCCTCCTGCTGGTTTGACTCCATCTTATGGATCACAATATTTCACTCATGGTCCTAGAATGCTGTTTTGTACGTGGTTTGCAAGCCAATTGGAAAAAAAATGCAAAAGATAACTTGAAGTCTATAGAAACGGAATAAAAAAAGGAACTCAAGCAATAAATGGGTCCATTTCAACCAAATGTTGTCTCAGCAGTCTCTTTTGTATCTGGAGAAACATGGTGTTATCTCTAAAAGGCCACTTTACAAAAATGCAAGGTGCTGCAGTAGTGCTGATCTCACAATTCACATCATCAGATTCCTAATGTGCTTTAGAAAGAGACTTCTAAAAGGCATTGATTTTGTTTTCTGTACCAAGTGGCTTCCAGTGGTCTCCAGCTAAGGAGGATATGTTCGTATTTACAGTATTTATTATACTGATTTTTTTGCCTGCTTCCTATTGGGAACCAATAATTCCTAATTCTTATATACAGTTTAAATAAAAAACAACACACACACACACACACACACACACACACACACACACACCTATATATGCTATAGTCTCTTTAAAACCTTTCTAGTCCACTATGTTATGATATAAAGAGAATTAATCTATCAACATTTGGGATTCATTCATTCATTCAATGTGGCACCTACTATGAATGAGACATTGTTTGAAAATCTTATCATTGTGAAACTTACTATATGTAAGAACTTACATTCTAGATTATGTCAGGTTAACAAATGATCCCATGAAAAAGCTATTTCAATGAAGGGTCATATCAGAATTCTCCTCATTGTAAATATAAAGAACATAAACAATGGCATGGTTCCTCCAGCTATCTTTGGTTGCTGCTCTTTTATTTGCACACTACCTTACATATTTTCTCAATAGTGAAAATTGAGATACCAAGTAAGTCTTTCCCTATATGTTTATTATAATTTGAGAAGAAACTATATGTTTATTTTGTACACTTGCTCAAAGACTATACTATTTCAATATTTTGGTTAAATTTCTCTATGAATGTTGTGGGCCATAAGAAAACTGAGCAATGCAAGTTGAATTAATTAACTCACAAAATTGTATGATGCCTACTATGTGTTAAGAATTGTGTGCCAAGGTCATCACTGGTAAAAATAATTAAATGTACAATTAAAATGAAATACACCAAAGTCTTGTATAAATGGAAAACCTGTTTGAATAGCTTCTTTATTTTTTCATTTCTTTTTGTCTTTTTTTTTCTAATATTTCACTTCTCTCTCTCTCTCTCTCTCTCTCTCTCTCTCTCTCTCTCTCTCTCTACCTCTCCCTCTCTCTCTTTTTTTTCTCTCTCTCTCTTTCCCCTCCCCTCCCTTTCTCTCCCCCACTCCCATCTTTGAGGGGTTAGAATTAAAACACGAATTTAAGGGAGATACAAATATTCAAACCATGTGGAAAGCAAATTAACAAAATAATCCAAGCACTTTGGTTTTGATTTTGGGTCCTTTCAAAGCAACTGTTTAAGTTGAATATATATCATTTATGAAACATGATTTATAATATTTAAAATTGGTGTAATTTCAAATTTCCCATTTTATATGTGTTATAAAAATTAATTTTTGCATTCAAAAACTATTTCCAATTTCTTAATATAAAGTAATCACTTAACTAGGCTCTGAGGATAGAGCGATAAATATAATATTTCATCAATTGCAAGATGCACATTTTTTCACATTTTAACATCCTTAAAATCAAATATCTTACTATTAATGATGTGTTATAATTACTATGAACTATATTTTTACAGTTTAAGATCTCTGATATTGTGGTACACTGTGAAATATAGTAATAGCCAGTTCTTCCCTTCAAGTTTAGTTGAGGAAATAAAGAAGTTCATAGAACTAAATAGAAATGTCTATGCAATTTTATCAGAAAATATAGGACATACTACAAAATCACAGAAAAAGGGGCAGCAAAATCAATTTGGATGATATACTGGTCTAAACTTTGTACCCTCAAAACTTCTGTGTTGAAGTCCTAACTCTCAGTATCTCAGAATGTGACTATATTTGGAGACCTTTAAAGAAGCAGTAGTTTAAAATGATGCCATTAGGATGACCCTAATCCAATCTGACTGATATCTTTATAAGAAGAGGACATTTGGACGCAGAGATACCAGGGATTCACATACACAGAGGAAATAACACATGATGACACAGAGAGAAGGCAGCCATTTGCAAGCCAAGGAGAGAAGTCTCAGAATAAACTAAACCAGTTGACACATTGATCTTAGACTTCTAGCCTCTAGAACTATAAAAAAAATAATTTCTCTTGTTTAAGCCACTCAGTCTGTGGTATTTTGTTATGGTAGCCCTAGCAGACTAACACAGGAGGTTCAAGAGAGCTCTTAGACAAATTGATGTGTTAGCTGAGTCTTAAAGAATAAATTGGAATTAGCTCAGTGAAGATAAGATTGAAGGAAAAGAGATATACAAAAGGCCAACAGGTACATGAAAAGATGTTCAACATCACTAATCATGAGAGAAATGCAAATTAAAACCACAATGAAATACTACCACAAACCTGTTAGAATAGTGATTATCAAAAAAACAAGAGATAGCAAATGCTGGCATGGATGTGGAGAAAAAGGTATCCTTGCACACTCTTGATGGGATTGTAAATTGTTATAGCCACTGTGGAAAACAGTATGGAGATTCCTTAAAAATTAAAAATAGAACTACCATATGATCCAGTCATTCCACTTTTGAAAATATATCTGAAGAAAATGTAAATACTATATTAACTCAAAAAGATGTCTGCACCCCCATGTTTATAGTAGCATTATTTACAATAGCCAAGAGTGAAAACAACCTAAGAAAATATAATATACATATACAATAGAATGTTATTCAGCCATAAAAAAATGAAAAAATCCTACCATTTGTGGCAATATGGATGGATCTTGAAGGCATTATGCTAAGTGAAATAAGTCATACAGAAAGAGAAATACTTTATGATCTCATTTATATGTGAAATCTAAAAACAAAACAAACAAATAAACACTCAAGCTAATATAAAAAGAGATCAGACTTGTGTACCAGAGGCAGAAGGAGAAGAAAGGTGGTCAAAAGGTACAAATTTCTAATTATAAGATGTATGTGTACTAGGGATGTACAACATGACTGTAGCTCACACTGCTGTGTGATATATAGAAAAGTTAAGAGAGTTAATTCTAAGAGTTTTCATCAAAAGGAAAACTTTTTTCTTTTTACTTTTTTTCTTTTTTTTCATTGTATCTGTTTGAGAAAGTAGATATTAGCTCAACCTATTATGGTAATTATTTCACAATATATGTAAATCAAACCATTATGCTATACACTTTAAATTTATACAGTGAAGTATGTCAATTATTTCTCAACAAAACTGGAAAAAAAAATGTATCAATTAAGAAAAGCATTCAAAGCAGAAAAAATAACCCCAGAATGTCAAGATACGAGGAAAAACGGTGTACTCATAGGACAGCAACAAATCTGTGTGTATGTATATACACATACATATAATGTATTAGTAACATAATATTATCTATACTCACATATAATATTAATATAATAATTAGTGTAGTATAATATATTATAAAATACATTGTTGTAGGTATTTGTTATTAGAATCTTCTCTAGCCACATGAGAGTAAATAATTATGTCTGTATGAGTGTGAGAGAGGAACCTTGTATAGACAGGTACAGGTATAATAAAAATAGGTGATAGATTAAGACTTCAAATATATTTAGTCTCCTGGAATCTATAAACTTCTCTCTCTAATTTTATCACCTTCTTTGCATTTATCACTCTCATTTAGACTTCACTGTCTCCAGTTTAAATAAAAAACAACACACACACACACACACACACACACACACACACACACACCTATGTATGCCATAGTCTCTTTACAGTCAAGTTATTCTCCACCCATTTATCTTACCATTCTTCTTACACATTATGTAGTTTTTAATTCCTCCATTGATTTTAAAAGTTCATTTATAAGTAAATTTGAAAGTTCACACAATTAAAGTTACAAATTAATTAACCTAAAGCTTAAAAGCTACCCCTCTTGAAAATCACAAGTAGTGCCTTTATCAACACACTTCATATCACTTTGTGAAATAATAGTGATGTAATTCATTATTAAAGATATATGTTTAACATATCAAACATATACATATATGTGTATTTCTATGTGTCTATCATCTATCTGTCATCCGTCTATTTATCTATCTATTCCTATGTATGTGTGTGTGTGTATATAT
>JAQQSQ010001759.1:0-11993 GCA_028627145.1 Eidolon dupreanum
TGGAGTGCTTAAAGCAGCACCAGCCTCGGAGTTAGCAGTCTGTGAATGCTAGCTTTTCTATCCCTGTCCCCACCTTCACTTCCTGCTAAATATGGCTTATGGCAATAGCGTTCTGGCAGGCCCTGTAATTAAAAGTAATAAATGCTCAACGCAGAGAACTTGGAATCACAGAAAGGCACAAAGAAAAAGAAAAACAATTATTCATATTTATACCACCAAAGGAAAACCATCCCTAATACTTGGCGGCTTTGTCATTTCTCTTTTTTAACGTAGTCTCATATAAACTACAAAGATTTTATCATGTTTTTATATGGATCTATAGGCTGTTTTTCTTTTTAACTTGGCAACTGTCGAAGGTTGGGTTCTCCAGAAGCAAACACTGAGCCAGTATTGGAGGTGTGCAAGATGTTTGTTAGGGATCAATGCCTGTAGGAGGGAGGAAGAAGCAGAATTGGGCACAGATGTCAAACTTTAATGTAGGTGTTAAGTTTATATATATATGACTACACACGTATCTACATGCATACATGCATAGGTAGGTAGGTAGGTAGGTAGGTAGGTAGGTAGGTAGGTAGGATGGATGGATGGATGGATGGATGGATGGATGGATGGATAGATAGATACATAGATAGATACATAGATAGATGATAGATAGATAGATAGATAGATAGATAGATAGATAGATAGATAGATAGAGACAGAGATAGAGACAGACAGAGATAGAAATACATATAGACATAGATCATTTCTGACATGAAACACGAAATCTCTGGTAGAGAGAACAGTTTTCCTCACAGAGCGTATTAGTGCTGGCTCCCCTCATCCCACCCTGCAGAGAGACATGGCAGGGGCCAGGCCAGGTGTCACCCTGCACATTCATCAGGGTTACAACCCAAAATTAGGAAACTCAGAGCTTGTACAGGGTGGCAGCTCCATCTGTCCATCCTCTCTTCTGGAGAAAGGGAGATCTGTACTCTGGAATGTAAACACATTTTTGCAGCAGGGGGGAAGACACCTCTAGCCTTTTTACCATAGAATATGAGCACCTGGCTTTAGGGAAGCTACGTCTCCAAATCACTTTGGAACAATACACTGTCTCTCACTTGCAAGGCAGGTGAGAAGCTCTTGTTAAGAATCATTTTTTTAACCAAGTTTGCCGGTGCTCTTTGCTTGAAACCCCAGACCATGCAGAAAATATGAAAATATTCACAGACTATCTCCCACCAGCAGCCCTGACCAACCTGGGCTGACGCCTGCGGCCTCGATGGTGTACCAGAATGTTCCACACTGGGTGGGAATGGCCAGGCTTTTACAATCCTGCCTCGAACAGTCCCTGGCTGTGAGCCAGCTGGGAAGGATGGACCCTTGGCCAAGCCTGCTCGCCACAGTGGACGTGAACCCTGCAGGAGCTAACAGACATAGAAACAAGCCGTTCCCTGGACTTGGAGCTGAGTGGCACCTGTCCATGTCGGCCATAGCAACACATGGGAATGTTTTCTCACATCGGTGACTCCTAATGGCCGCATGATACATCACTGTTCTGATTACCTAACTGATGAACACCCCGTTATCGTGCATTAGGCTGTTACAAACTTCCTGCCCTTCTAAATCATGCTGCCGTGAATACCCTAGTAGATCACATCTTCGTATTCTTCTTAAAATTTTATTATTAGTTTCGAGTATCCAGTGCATTGATTAGACATTTATATAGTTTAGCAAGCGATCCCCCTCATCACTCTTTCTCCCCTCCGGCTCTCCACCCGGCCATTGCATTACTGCTGACTGCATTTCCTATGCCGTGCTCCCCATCCTGGTGACCATCCATCAGCTACTAATAATTTGTACTTCTTTAACCCTTCATCCCTTCCTCCCAGGCCCCCCAACCCCCTCCCCTCTGGCAGACTTTATCTTTGTAACCTTCCCTAATTTTTCTCCTTAGGACAAATTCCTAAAGGTGGCATTCTAGGGCAAGAAGTTTGGGTATTTTTAAGGCTTTTGATACACACTACTAAACTGGCCCCCGCTGAGGTAGTGCCAATGTATACTCCCCTGCAGTGGCTAAGCCCCGTGTGCTTCCCCTGGGTCCTGCTGACACGGATACTCATTACTCCATGAAGTCATTGTTAATCTGATAGAGAGAAAAAAGTGTTCTCCTTTTGTTTATTATTGGCATTTTTTGTTTGCCTTGTTCACATGCTGTTTAAGTATTTTTGATTTCTTGTTTTCTGAACTGCTTGTTTACATTCGTTCTTTATTTTTCTAATGTGGAGCACATTTCTTTTCCTGATTGGTTTGAAAGACCTCTTAAACATATCAACTCACTCTCCCTATCATCTACGTTGCCATTATTTTTCCCAGTTTACAGATCGCCTCTCATCTTGTTTATAGTATGTTTGACAGGCACATGTCTTACGGTTTGTTGAGCCAATTCATCAATCTTTTCCATCGTAGCTTCTGTCCTTGTCATTGTGGCTGTAAAACTTGATTCACTTTATAATACAAAAGCAGGACCTTGATTTTTCCCTATTAAATTTGACCCAGTTAATTTCAGTTCATTGTCGCAGCCTGCCTAGATCTTTTAGACTCTTATGTCACCCAGCGTTTCAGCCCTCCCTCCCAGCTTCGAGTCAAATGCAAATTCAATCAGCGCTCTCTCTGTGACTTCATCCAAGTCGTCCATCACCCCCTTTACATTTCTCTAATGAGGTTCATTCAATTTGTCTGAAATGGAGCCAAACAGACAGAGCCTTCTCTGTCACGGGTGGAGCAGCCAACTGGCACCAGGCACTGACGCGGGAGAGGAGACAGTCTCTTCCAACTGGCCGTCTGGCCTGGCCCAAGACACCTGTTTGGGTCAACATTTTTGTAGCACCTGTCACCCTTAGAACCATCACTTCATGGCCATAATCATTTACTTATATTTTCTCCTCCCTTCGGCATACCTGTTTTTTGTTTGTTTGTTTGTTTTCTTTCTTAGTCAACCGAAATCTTTGTGGAATGACAAGGGACATAAATATAGAAAAAGTAACATGTGATAGATGACCATAATGAGGCATGGATGGCAGTGCGAATTGTCCACGGTCATGTCGGAAGTTCGACTCATTTCCTTGGCGTATTAGACAAGACTTTAAAGATTATCTGGTCCCCATTTCCCCACCCTCGCCCACCTGAAGCTAAGATCCTTTTTGCATCATGAAGGTTAAATATAGCCACCATTTATAGGAACCATCTGGGAAACAGACAGTTTTCTTACATGATTTCTAATCCTTAAAAAAAAAAAAAGACAGGTGCTGTCATCTCCCTTCGAACACAAGAAAATAGAGGTGCAGAGAACTCAAAATATTAGTGCAAGATCACACATTTTGAAAGTGTTGGTGCCTGGACTTGAACTTGTATCTATCTAGATCCAAATCCTTTACCGAGGTGCCTACCCAGCTGATGCCAATTGTCCTGCATTCCTTGAACACCATCAGGGATGGACACTCACCCCTAAAGATGATTCCAGGATTGTTGTGAGGGTCGAAATTCTGGATTCTGGGCTAAACATCCCTTTCTGTATCTACTTCTCCCTGAAGTCACACTAGCTGATCCCCTCACACCCTCCTCAAGATCAGTCTTCTTAGAATCACATCCTCCATGTCTCCCCTCTTCAGAATTGTCAACAGTTCCTCGCATGACAGACTTGGGAGACCCTTCATCTGATCTTGCTCCAGTGTATCCCTGTCACCCCTGCTGTCCACAACTGAACGCCATGCTCCAGACGAGCTCTGAAGACAGCAGGATTTCCTTCAGCCCTGGTGGCCTGGTGGCCCGCCAGGTTCTCTCCTTCCCTCCCAGGGAGTCGTGGCAAGAGGAAGCACCTCCATCCCCCACGGCTGTCCCCCTACTTTCTTTCGCGGATGTTTGCTTCTTATAGTCACACTAGCCTGGCACCGAACCTCCTTTTCCAATGAATGACTTTGTCGTAGCTGCTTTTGAATCAAGCTCCCGTCCTTGCTTGGTCTGCCCTTTCCTCATCTCGCTGGAGCTCCTTCCTGCCCCACCGAACATTCATTTGTGGAGATGCAGCCTCTGGGCTCTTGATGCTCGGAGGGTGAGCGAGAGACAGGTGAGCTATGAAAAGCTCCGAGTTCCTGCTCAGGGCTCCTAAGGTGGGGCCTATCTAGCCTAGAGCCAGCAAGGGCCCTTTCAGGAGTGGCTGGTCAAGTGGCTGGCCTCTCTCCTACTGCTGCATCTTGGAAGGAGCTGGAAAGGTGACATCGAAAAACAAGGAGGTAGATGTAGCAAAAGTTACTTCAGGATCCTTCCATGGTTCTGTCTCATTTCCTAGTTTCTGAATTATGTCTTCTCTTGTGTTCTGAGCCCTACATGCTCAGTGTCTTCATTCCTAACATGAGGATAATAGTATTACTTTCCTCATGGGTTCATGGTGAGAATGAAGTGATATAATGTAATGATTATGAAGTGCTTAGGACAATAAGCGCCCCACAAATGGTGGCTGTTATTATTTTCAGCCTAGCCCTAAATTTAATTACTTCAGTCAACAAAGCACCAGGCAGTGTGCAAGAATAACATCTTACTTTTTATCTCTTGCTTTAGAGCGTTCTCATACACTACCTCATCAGAAGCCTCGCTACCACCCCAAAGAAGAACCCACAGAAAGCCCACGTTGACTTCTGCATAACAAGGATGCAAGGAAGACTTGGATGGATGAAAGAGTAGGACCAGAATTTGTCCGTAATTCCATCACTTCTCTTTCCCCCACCACACTCGTTTGATGTAGATCAATGACCAGCAATAAGGATTAACTGAGTTGAGTCTTAACTTCTGCCCAACAGCCACTACCTCATTCTATTCTTCCTTTGCCTCCATCCGCCCCTCAGAGAAGACTCAGCAATGGCCCTTATTTTGAAGCTAAGGCTTATCCTGGTGCCTGAGCTGATTGTGAAAATATCAGGAAGTTACCCAGCCCTGTATGTCGCTTCACAGTTTTGACCTTCACTAGCGACTCTAGATTCAGCCCAGCTCCCAGCTCAGGAATCCCACCTTGCATTAAGAACTCTGAAGCATCTTGGCTCTTACCCTACCTGAAATCTAACAAGTTGACCTACTACAATTCATGGATGCAGGAGGAAGACGCGAAACCCCTGGATCAGAGACAAAGGACAGCACATTGCTCGTAGCAATAACAGTTGCCAGAATATCATCATTGGTGCCAGTTCCCCGAACCTCAGTTGCCACAGGGCAATGTAGTGTGGGCCGGGTAACTCCTGTACACACAGTGAATTGTGTCACAGGAGAGAAATTCCAAGCTTCATGTGTCACAGGAGAGACATTCCAAGCTTCAGAAACTCCAGTCTTTTAAAAGAGCTATAAGCAAACCTGCCCAGTTTTTGCTCTGGAGGGAGACATTACTGGTCAGCAGACAAAACTGCCCTCTACCCCAGAGGAAGACACGATTTTTGTGTTACACGGACATCCTTGGGAAGACAGGTGGTAAGAAGAGCTCTTGGTGACTCTGCTCACAAGATGTGCATAAACTTGGAAGATTCGCAGAAAACTGACTCCCAATACCTTTCCCCCCCAACTCTGCGGTCTGTCCAGTTATTCCGGTCATAGATTCTGGGACATTGCCAGTAGCCATGTCCTTCCTGGACTCATCATAGTAAAACTCTGAGAAAAAAAGTGAAATTTTTTAGAAGGCTAACGTGCTTTGTGCTGCATGCTAGTATCATGGGCACAGGCAATGTGGAGTGCGATCCAGGATTTTGAAACCAGTATGGAAATGAGTATGAAATCTAAGATAGATTAGAGGAGACACTGGTTTGTATAATGATGCCCTCACCCATTTCTCTAGTGATGAAAATCAGTGTGTCTCTAATAATGAATGTTAATCAGCTGCAAAGTATGAGCAGTTAACCAGAAAGGATTCTCTTGATGTTTGTGTTTTTCACTTGAAGTTTATGAATACAGGTGGACAAACACAGGGCTGGATCAAATCTCGGAAAGTTCCTACCCGTTGAGCGGCCCTCTTGTTTCCATGGCTCATCTAAACATTCCTTCACCCCTTTACCCAGTAGATAAAGGTTTATCTAAGGTAGAGAGGGCTTCCTCTGGGCTGGGTGTTTAAGCTTAATACCGAGCACTGAGGGTCAGACTCTCCAGCACTGTGAGCCTGGCTGTGATGAATGACCTGGTGTGATGTCCCTACTGCTCTGCCACATGTTTGCAAACTTGCACACCCTCTTCTCTAGCAAGAGACTCAGCCTAGGGAAGGAATCAAAGATCAACAAAACGGCTTTCCTGAGGATTAATGAGCTAATACAAAGTATTAAGAACAGTATCTGGCTCAACATATTTAAATGCTCAGCTCAGTTTTACTTGTAAGCGAATAGAATTTAAATGACCTAAATCGCCAACAATAAAGGATTCTTTAAGTAAATTACAAAATATACCTAAAATGAATTATAATATGGGTATTACAACCGTACTGTAGCTGGATTCTGCCTATGTTTAGAATGAAAAATGTCATGAAAGACCATTGCACTAGCTGTGATAAGGAAGCACTCATAAACTAAAAAATGGCATGCGTATCTAGAATAATTAACAACAGACGTGAAGATCTCTATACTAAAACCACAAAATGTTGCTGAGATAAGTTAACGAAGATTTGAAAAGAGAGAAAGAAAGAAAGAAAGAAAGAAAGAAAGAAAGAAAGAAAGAAAGAAAGAAAGAAAGAAAGAAAGAAAGAAAGAAAGAAAGACTGTAGTAATGTTCTCAAATATTTAATTTTGTTAAGATGTAAATTCTCCTCTAAAGTGATCTGTAGATTCAAAGACGTTCCAAACAAAATCCCAAAAGGCTCTTTTTGTAAACATTAATAAGCTGTTTCTGAAATATAGATGGAAATGGAAAGATCCTAGACTAGCCAAGATAATCTTAGAACAAAGTTGGTGGACTTATAGTAATATATTTCAAGACGTGGCTTCTGGGGCCAAAGTAACTCTATAATGAGATTACACCAAAACAGCCACTGGGGAATGGTAGCATGCCACTGGCCACCTGGTCATCAGCAGGACACTGCACTGGTCGTTTATAGCTAGCATCTCTTCCTATTAGTAAGAGTCTGAGTCACACAGGTTTTATTCATTCATCAAACAAGGATTTACTGAGCGGGGATGTGTCAGCTAAGGGCGGATTTGCTATAAAGTTACCGAATTGTTTCTGCCAGAACCTCTCACTTGCAAAGGCCCCCTCCCAAGGATTCATAGGGTCACGGGTGTTTACAAAGTACAATGAGAAAGGTACTTTATCCGTTATTGGTCAAGACCGCTGTCTCTTCTTTCTTCGTTCGTACTTCCCCTCAAGTTGATTGATGGGGGAGTAATCGCGCCATTGGGAGAATTCAGTTTAAGTTGAGATATGGATTCATTCAGTGTGACTTTATGGGGATAGATTTATGTGGTTGCAGCCACTTCCGTGTATGGTTACATTATTGCTAGCCGTTCCAGAAGTGAATGACTTTCGGGCATACTTTTACTGCCCTCTATGCCAATGCAGGGAGAGTCGTGATACAAAATCATGCCCAGGGCCAGAGATTGTTTAACAAGATGTAAATGGTTTCTGTGGTGCTCAGCATCAAAAATATGGGGGATGGACAAAAAATGAGGTGCAAAAGCAAGCCTGTGAAAAATCCTTCCTAATTTTATGGCTCGTATGTGAAAGAAATTCAGTGGATATCTCCCCAAATAAGACATTACAAACAGTGGATTGTGAAGCCGAAAGAAACTTTCCTGAAATAGCATCGATTAAAAAAAGCAAATTTGAATCAACCATACTAGGAAAAACCCTGAATTGTCTTTATAGTCTCTCTATAAAAAATATTATAAAATTTTCTATTTATTCTATTAGTTACTGAGAAAAGCGGAGTCTCTTGCTCTGGTAGCAAATTTGTGTATTTTTTCTTGTAGTTCTGCCAAATTTAACCTTATACATATTTGAGACTGTTATTAAGTGTACACAAATTTAGAATCATTATATCTTCCGAGCAAACTGAACCTATTTTTATGACAAAATATCTTTTTTTCTATCTTGCAGTCCTTTGCCTTTAAATCTGACCTGATGTAAATAGGACACCACTACCTTCCTTTTCATTGTCCACTCTTTTGTTGTAATTGCTCCATATGTAGTCTTACGTTTTAGATGTGACTCTTCAAGATCCTATGCCTGGGGTTTGCTTTTTTAAAGTCTATCTAATCATTTTTGATTTTTACAGGAACACTCATCCTATTGACATTTAATGTGATTACTGATACATTTGGGTTTTAACTTACCATCTCGCTAAGTATGGTCAAGCACTGTTATTCCAGATGGAGGTAAGGGGGCCGGGCCCCTGGACTCCTACTTTCCGACTCTTGCATTGACCAGTCGTTGGATACGAGTTACTGGAGGAGAGTGAGACTTCTTGAGCCACCTGCTCTCTTCAGCTGAGACTGACCCTTGGGGAGGAGCTCAGCTATGGGCCATTAGCAGACAGGGGCTGCCGCTGGAGGGGTGAATGCGTTGGTCCTGAAGGGAGAGGGGGCGGTACCCGGCACATACACTCAACCTCTTATTCAAGCTTCTATGTAACCAGACTCTCACAAGAGAGGTACCAGATAATTAGATCTGCTACTATAACCCAATATCCTAAATATATTGAATCAGGAAGTGGCATTTTCAGTGTGGTTCTTAGTATCTTTGAGCTAGGAGACACCTCAGAAATTTTGGTGCTGTCCCTCTTCATTTTTACAATGAGGTGACTGAGGCCCCAATGTCGTATATTCATTTTTTCAAGGTCACAGAACCATTCTGTGGCTCTGGTAGTGCCAGATTTAGAAGTTTACTCTTTTGACTCATAATTCATTACTGTATTTATTTGGCAGACATCTATGGCTAGCAGGATATTATGCATAAGCCATATAATTTATATTTATGATGTTTTAAATAATTCTTAAAAAGTACCCTCAAGAGTTTCTTAGTTGTCAAGATTTGTGCATATACATTCTATTAGCATAATTGATTAAGCTATAAATAAATGTCCTCATAAAACTAAACATAGCCTTTTGTTTTCCAAGTACATTTAAGCTCCTGACGACAGATAGATAAAAAATTTATGCAACTCAACATTTATTCAATTCCAAGGAAGACAACTAGTTCTAATAAGTCATCTGTGTAATCAGTTTACGTTCATTAGTACGTGATAAAGTGTAGCTTCTACACATGCATTATCTCATTTAATTCTCCCAGAAACTATGCCATGGGCAAGGAGAAAATTATTAGCTCTAATTCAGAAGTGAAACTACATATCAAGAGAAGTAAAATGGCTCACTGAAAGACACACATCCAGTAAATGGTGGCATCAGGGCAAAATCTGGGTCATCTGTCTCATAACCCACTGTAACAGATACACCCTAAGGTGACTCCCCCAACAATGAGTCATGTCCTTGTACAATTCCCTCCCCCATGACTTGTTTAGAATATGGCAAAAGTGATGGGATGTCACTGCCTTAATTATGGTAAAGATGGTTAAGCATCACTCTTGTGGTTACATTTTCTATATAAGACTCCATAACTGGTTTTATGAATTGGACCTCAAAGGGAAGGAGAGTAAAGGCAAAAATAAATGATTGGAACTACATCAAACTATAAAGCTTCTGCACCAAAACCATTAACATGGTAAAAAAAAAAAAAAAAAAACAACCATCCAAATGGGAAAATGTATTTGTAAGCAATGCCTCTGATAAGGGCCTAATAGCCAAAATATACTAAGAACTCATACAACTCAATAACAAAAAAAAAAAAATGATCCCATCAGAAAATGGTCAGAAGACCTGAAGAGACACTTCTCCCAAGAAAATATGCAAATGGCCAACAAACATATGAGAAGATGCTCATCATCACTAGCTATTAGGGAAATATGAATCAAAACCACAATGAAATATTATCTCATACCTGTTAGAATAGCTGTTATCAACAGGACAAGTAATAACAAATGCTGGAGAGGATGCAGAGAAAAAGGAAACCTCATACACTGCTGGTGGGGCTGCAAATTGGTACAGCCACTATGGAAAACAGTATGGAGTTTCCTCAAAAAACTAAGAATTGATCTACCATATGATCCAGCAACCCCTCTGCTGGGTATTTACCCCAAAGACTTGAAAACTCATATCCAAAAAGATATTTGCACACCAATGTTCATAACAGCATTATTCACGGTGGCCGGGACATGGAAGCAATTGAAGTGTCCTAAGTTTGATGATTGGCTAAAGAAGCTGTGGTACAATATACAATGGAATATCACTCGGCCATAAGAAGAGATGAAATACTGCCATTTGCAACAACATGAATGGACCTCGAGATAATCATGATAAGCGAAATAAACCAGACAGAAAAAGTTGAAAACCACATGATATCACTTATATGTGGGATATAAACCTAAAAGCAACAAATGAAAAGGAGAAACAGAGACTCATGGACATGGACAATAGACTAGTGGTTACTAGAGAGTAGGGGTATGGGGTAGATGGGGTAATAGGGGTCAAATATGTGGTGACATGAAATAATTTTTAAAAATAAACAAATAAAAATAATTTTTTTTTAAATGACTCTATAACTGGAGAGAGGCACTCCTACTGGTCTTGAAGAAACAGACTGTCATGTGTGAACAGCTTACCTGGCGGCCCACATGGCGGGAAACTGTGGGCATCCTCCAGGACTTAGGGGGGTCTCCAGCCGAGAGCCAACAAAATACCGGGCCCTCGGCTAAATTCTGCCAAAACATGAATGAGCTCAGAAGCAGGTTCTTCCCCATCTGAGCCTCCAGGCAAGAACACAGCCCAGCTGACACCTGTGTTGCAGCCTCGTAAGCTCCTGAGCAAAAGGTCCCGGGTTCCCATTTATACATGAGACATGCCCAGACTCCCGACTCAAAGAAACTGCGAGAGAATAAATGTGTGTTGTTTGAGGTTGCTAAGTTTGCTAATTTGTTCTATAACAAAAGAAAACTAATACACCTAGTATTCTTCCCAAGACTGCTCAGTCAAAACCATACGTCCCTCTACCTCATCTTATACCCTGGGCTCTGTGGCCGACTCCCAGCACGACCTCAGCTCCACCACTGGTAAACTTTGTAACCTTGGCCAAGTTTCTTAGCCTCTTTGTGTCTCAAATATTTCAGTATAATAGGAATGATAATAATAGTGCTTGCGTCATGGTGTTCTCAGGGCTGAATGAGATCAGCTATGGAAAAGTGCTTTTCAACTGCATGACACATAGGGAGGCGTCAGGAAATGTTAGCTATTATGTTAGTCTTGCTGTCGGTTGGGTAATTGTCGCTAACACTACTCTCCCCCACTATCTGTTTTCCAGTTTTGCTTTAGTAATAGAGGTTTTAGCTGAACACATAACTACCTATCTAGAGACTACATTTCCCAGACATCCTGGCATTCAGATGCAACCACATGACCAATCTCTGGCCAACACGAAGGTGTATGTTGAACTTCCGGGTTATAACAATTGCTGACTTCCTAAAAACAACCATGAAAATAACCTGTTGATCAAGCAAAACTGAGTTTATTGCTTATCACAGTAAGAGAGACCACTGCCTTTGCAAAGTCTGTGTAGCATCTTGAAGCAGGAAAGGTTAAGGTGACATATGAGTGAGATTTGAGAGTCTGGGTTAAAGTAGATCTTTTACTGGGGAAAAGAACTTGATTGGGATTAGGCAAAATTTGTGACATAATCAATCGTTAGGACTGATAGACACTACAGGTGAGTAAAGCCCTCCTGAAAACCAAAGAGCCTTCAAGTCCTTTGATGAACCTCGTTGAGCATCTATTATCCTGAGAATGGATATGTGCTCTAATGAGAACTATCCAAGTGGCCCAATTTTCTAAGTGGATTTTGGGAAAGTTCTTGAAACCACTATAAAGTTACTCGCAACTTCATTTTTT
>JAQQSQ010001760.1:0-11987 GCA_028627145.1 Eidolon dupreanum
GGGCTGGCCCTACTGTTGGGGAAAGGAAGACAGGATGTCTAGACCAAGCTCCATGGATTCGAGGGGCCCTTTCTGGGAAGACCCTGCAGAAGAACCTGACAGAGGACACGTCGTGCACATCTGTGGGCAGGACTTCCTCTTTCCTTCCATGGGGGTGGGATGGGTATACAGGGAACCCACAGAGCTATTAACTCCCATGGAGGCAGCACGAACTCATGGGAAAAGCATGCTCGGCCACTTTCTATGTGTGGCCTTGGGCAAGTTACTTCTGTTGTCTGAGCCTCGGTCGCTTCGTCTGTGAAATGGGGATAAGAGCTGTCTCACAGGGCTGCTGACAGCCACACGAGCAGCATTTATAAAGCATCTGGTGCGGCTGGAACACAGAAGATCAAGCAATAATGACTTATAAACTGCGCCCACCCATATGGCCACTGTAGCTGGGAAACCCATCAGTTAAGACGCAGTCTCAAACACGTGTCTCCCACCCCTGACCCCAGGCGGCTGCTAAGTATGGTTGGAGAGGGAGCCCATGCTTCTCTTCTTTTTTTCTTCTTTCGGGACATGGGAGTTGATTAAGTACCAATCATCCTCTTAGTACTCTTCTCCCGAGCTTTTGGGGCTCACCTGACCAACCGCAGGTAACTAACCTCCACCTAGAGCTTACTACTTGCCAGCAGGCTGGTCGATTCACACACAGGAGTATCTAACCTGTGAAGGAGGGGGTACTATTATCAGCCCCTTCTTGTGGATGAGGAAACTGAGGCTCAGAAAAGCCAAACGACTTGTCCGAGGTGGCACCGAGCTGAGAATCAGCCCTGGGCAGTTTGGGCCCACGCTCGGAACCACAGTGGAAAAACGACTTGAGGAAAACCTTGGATTTCCTCGTGAAAGCTATGCCAGGAGGTGAACTAGACACACGAAAGCCAGGTCTGCGAATGTCCCGCCCCCTCCTGTGCTCAGGGTGCCCAGTTAAAATCGTGGATTGCCACCGCTACACTTCCCTTCCATGCGCATTTATCGAGTGCCTCCTGTGTGCCCGGATGAAAAGAAACCAAGCCAAGACCTCATGGGGCGAGGGGAAGCTAACGTGGAACACTAACAGTCACGAATCCAGCTTCCTCTAAATTCAAAATCTGTGCTAGCGCGCGGGCATGTCAGGCGGAGATGCGCACTCCTCTGACCAGCTGTCTCTGGGCCTAGCGAGCCCCTCCCCTGGTCCGATCAGCCGCGGGGCTTGGCTCGGAGGAGGCGGGTCCCCTGCTCACTGACCTGACCCTCATGCCCTGGAACATCTCCGTGCTCGTGTGGAAGGGCAGCACCGTGGTGGCGCTGACGCCCGGACAGTCCAGCAGCCCCAGGGTCAGGCTCTCCATAAAGGCGAAGGCCGAGGCTTTGGAGGTGCAGTAGTCGATGGCGCCGGGGATGGCAGACAGCGCCAGCACGGAGTTGAGACACACGATGTGGCCGTTCTGCAGCTCCAGCATGCGTGGCAGGAAGGCCTTGGTGGTCTGAGGGCAGGCGGGGAGGTCAGTGTGGAGCAGCCACTTTCCTCTTGTCCAGCCACCTTGTCCTGGCCCCTGGCCCCTGGCGGGAGCCCCAGCCCTGGTGAGCCTCCCCCGCCTCCCCCCGTGCCCAGGCGCCCGGGGGGAGGGGCGGCCCTTACCCAGAACTGGCCTAAGGTGTTGATGTGCTGGGACTTGAGGAGGGCGTCATCGTCACTGTCCATCAGGCTCTTCCCGTGGACCACGGCGGCGTTGTTCACCAGGATGGTGATGTCGCCCACCTGCGGGGGAGAGGGGACCACTGGCCCATCAGGGAGGCCAGCCCTGGTGCTACCCCTGTGGCCTTGGGCAGCCATGGTGCCTCTCTGAGCATCGGCCTCGACGTGTAAGATGGAGCCAAAAACCAAAGCTGGCACGTTCTGGGGAGTAGAAGTCATGTATGGCACGGAGTACATTTTTTTTAATAAATGGGGTTATTGTGACATAAAAATAGTTAACATTTACCATGTGCCAGACACTTAACAGGTGGTTTTTGCTCTCTTGCAGCTCACTGATACTCTTGGTCTAAACAGAGGGATGGAGTCAGGAGAAGGATTTTCCCCGAGGGCAATGGGACATTTATTCCCCAGGGTTTAGGATAGAAACTCACAAAATCTAAACTTCCAAAGAAGATAGATGATTACTCCTGTTATGTAATCGACTCACACCCCTAATCCCTGCCCCTTGCAACACACACACATACACACGCATGTGCACACACAACTCGGGCCAGCTTCACGGGAGAGTCCCCGAAGATGCCCCAGAAACAGCCATTCTGCCATAAGCAACGCTCACCCCCCAGCTGCGTGACACTGTTCTTTTCTGGCTCATCCCCCCGTGTCCTGCTGAGCTGAGGACAGACCCTCCCAAGCTACTTACCTTCTCCCGGACAGCTTTGGCTGTCTGGTACACCTCCTCCCGGTTGCCCACGTCACAGATGAAGTAGTGGCACTCGGTGCCCATCTGCCGAATCTCCTCCGTGGTCTCCTTCAGGCATTTCTCAGTCCGGCCCCAGAGAACAATCTGAAAGGAGAGAGTAATAGTACTGAACAGGTGGTCACTAAGCAAGCCATCGTGATTCAATGACTGCCATCGGAAACTCAGTATTTAAAGTAATTTGCCCAAGGACTGGCCTCCCTGATTCCATCCAAAGAGAGTATGCAAAGCAAATTAACAACACGATTCTTTGAAAGGGGTACAGCCTCGCTGGAGGTGAACCAAGAGTTTCTGAGCCCATTTCTGACCAATTAATTGACTATTTACAAGTCTTTCTTAGACATTCCTTCTCTTTAGACACCTACCAGCCCAATTCCAGTTATCCTATGTAGATAGGAAGCAATAGCAGAGCTCGTTCTGTACCATGTTCCAGAATGTTCTCAGGAACAAACTGGCTTCCTCGCCAATGAGGTCTAGAGCCAGGTTTATGAACAGCAGCGGTTCGACTGCACTGGGAGTTTCCGGCCGTGAGGCGCACAGGGGCTCAGCAGAGCCTTCGCCTTGCTGTGGTCACATTGGGTCATGGTCACACTCAGAAGAAGGGCCAGGAAGAGAGGCAGCCAAGCTCCCGCTGAGAAGGACACAGCCTCACCCCACCCCCCATAATAAACTCAGGACTCATTATACCAGGAGGTGACTCTGGCAGGACCAAGAAATGAATTCTTAAAGGAGCTGGACCGATTTCTGAATGGCCAGCCATCAAGGCTCAGCGGAGAAGCCTGGATAATCCACAACCTTCACCTGAGCAAGAATGACACACGTGTTCTCGCGAGGTCTCAGTTGATAAGAGAGTCAGAAGCCAGAGGGTCAGAAGGCAGGAGGTCGGGGTTGGGGGAGGGGAATAAGAACCCTAAGACTCAGCTTAATCAGCACAGAGGGAGAAAAGGCCAGGCTGGAGACGGCCAGAGAAAGGAAGAGATAAATGCTGCTTGGGGATTAGACTAATGGGTTTCTATTTTTATTTATTCTCTCTTCCTTTTAAAAAAAAATTATCAATGAAATTTCTCCTTGAAAATTTTAAAAAATAAAGCCCAACATAGAAACCCCAACGTGTGAAACCGGGGACAAGGAATACATTTACATATCCAAGTCCACATTATCTTACTCTTAAACAACTACTGAGAATAGAAAGGCTGTTTGGGAAGACAAACATTTTCAAGTGGGGGTTAGGGACCCATCACACCAGACCAGAATCCAACTGATTTCTATATTTTGCTTTGTGACTCAGTATAGAGAAAAGTCTCACCGATAAGCAGTTGTCGGTGGTAAAAGTTTATCAACTGTTTACCTTGAAATCTCAGAAATTTCACTTAAGCAGAAAGGGCCCCAAATGACTCTAGCTGATGAGATACAGAAAGGTGCTGGTTGGTCTCCAAAGGACTGGATTTTTTTTAATTAGAGTTTTAAAAACTTTTGAAATAGTTTTAAAAAGAAAATTAAAGTGTTTTCTCCTCTGCTAAAACATCTCTGGGAAAGCCCCGTTTGAAAACCCACCTCTTCCAACCACTTCAGTTATTTTAATTGAAGTCTTGAAATACGAGGAGGACTTATGAGGGAGGTCTCCATCAGCGGCTCTCCATGACCACAAAAGTCCATCAAGGGCAAATGCACTGCAATTAGTCAGGCTCCAAGGGATACTTTCTCGTCTCTTGAACTAAACACAGATCTAGCATGTGGTCCTCCAGGAGAGGCTGGGGAGTTTAACTTAATGCAGAAGAGATGACACGAATATTTGTTCCAGGAAAGCGGTTTGGTGTAGGTGACTTCCACTCCACCAGACCTCAATCTTGCCATGTAGTTATCATCACCCACGTTCCCTTCCATCCTTTCTCGTCATCCCATCTGTCTGTCCACCCATCCATCCATCCACCCATCCATTCATCCATCTACCCATCAAAACCTACCGACCTACCTTTCTTTCTTCTTTCCATCCATCCATCCATCCATCCAACTCTGAGTAAGTCCACCTGAGCTAAAGGTAATCCTTGGCCTCCTTCCCCATCCCACAACCAGCTCGTATGGGGAACGGGACCCTGGGCTTGCATGGTTCCCTAGGGTCTGCCGAGGCAGAGGAAGGGGTGCCTCTGGTGGCTGGGGGACTGGCCTCCTCACATCTCTGCTCAGAGCCCCACTTCTCCCTGGGCTTTGTGGCAGGTTTGCTTTCTGCCCTCCTCACTCTAACCCCACTAGGCTGGGATCCCTGAGGGCCTCAGTTCTGGCTTGTTCATTTTCCTATCCCAGGGCCCAGCGTGGCTTGTGCTGTTTGTCGAGTGAATGAATGAAAGTTCTGGATCACAGACGAGATGGGGTGGGAAGTGGTTAAGTGGCCTCTCCCAAGCTGACACCATCCCATCTTCCTTGACTGATTCCTTTAGGGTCCCAGAACCTTCAACACAGTGTCTACTTAGACCAAGAGTCAGTGAGACCCAGGGTTTCCCCAAAACCGCCCTGGGGCTGAGCTGAGAGGTCCGGGGCCAGGTCAGAGGCTGAGACCTTTGAAGAATCTCAGATGAAAACGAGGCCCAGGTGTGTGTGCACCTCACTGTGTGTCTGAGTGTGCGAGTCTGTCTCTCTGTGTGTCTCTCTCTGCGTCTGTGTGTGTGTGACGGTGGTGGATGCTCAGAGTCCCTGAGGGCCAGGCTGGCCATGTTCTTGTCTTAGGACCCAGGTGCATCTCCATGGTGAAGGGGTGGCCTGGGGCTGGTCCCCTGGGGATGGGAGGTAATGGGGAGAGCTGAGTAAAGGGAATAGTTGGACCTACTGTACCCACTGTCCCTTCCTGGCTCTTCCTCCTCCAGTCCCCTGCTCAGAACCCCCAGGGACCCAGGGTCACTGACCAGGAGGCTGGCAGGTATAGTTCAGCAGGCCTGCCCAGGTGACCCCTGCCCAGAGCCCTCTGGGGTTGGGCCTGGACAGCTGGCAGAACGAGAGGCCCACCCGGTGCTAGGATGAGGTGAGGACTGGGCCGGCTGGAGGCAGGGGTCTGAGAGGAGCCCGCGGTGGGCAGGCTGTGGAGGGGGCAGATTCATGACCCCTGGAAACTCAAAACAGCCTCCTCTTAATTAACTCTGGTGACAGGGAGCAGCCAGAGAAGGTCAGCAGCCCGGGATTTACTCTTAAGCCTGGTTTGTAAAATAAGGGCTCAGGGTAGCTTGACACCTCCTGGCCTCCCTTCCCTTTGGGGGCAAACGGTTAGCTTCTGTCCTCTTGTGCCTCAGTGACTGGTGAGGAGGAGGGCAGGGGAGAAAGATCTGTGGCCTCCTAGGGGAGGGGGGCCCAGCTAGGGCCTCCTAGCAAATCACAGGTCCTCCCCTTCCCTCCCTCAGAGCCGGCCTCGCAAAGGCGACAGTGAACCTGAACACCTGTGCAGCCCCCCAAGATTGAAGGCTATTATTATACACTTTTGATAGCTGAGGAGGCTGTGACTCAGAGGAGCTAAGGAACTTGCCCAAAGTCAAACCCCGTGGGTGGCGGAGGTAGGATTCGAACCCAGAGCCTTCGTTCTCCACAGAGACACCCAGAGGCTCGGTGGAATAATCCAAGCTTTGAGAATTCTTCTCCCCAACCCCACGTGCCCTCACACAGTGTTCATCCCTTCCCAATCCTCCTCTCGCTTCATCTCACTCCCTGTCCATGGCCGCCCCATCCATCTGCCCACCAGGACCTCGCAGGGGGCCAGCTGTGGGCTGGGTGCTATGTCCAGTACCAAACAGAGAATGAAGCAGACATGGTCCCTGCCTCAGGGAGCCCGCGTTCCATGGGGGAATGAGAAAAGTCAGACACACATTACCGTGAGTGGGTCTTCGTTTAAATTGGGGGATTTATAAGGTTGCTCTATTCCATCATGTAGTAAGAAAACTGCAGCTCAGAGACGCTAAGCAACCTATCCAAGGTCACACAGCAACTGAGTGACGGAGCTGGGATTTGAACTGAGGTATTTTTTTTTTTACCATTCCTTCCCAGTAGGTGAAAGGCCATTTCCTCTTTTCATGGGGTCTCTTGCGGATTGAGCACATAAGAGCTAGTACCCACCGAGTGTCAGTAGGTGCTCTCATTATTATTTTCCACGGTAAGGAGGGGCTGAGAAAATCAGAGCTCAACCCCTTGAGGTATCCTCTGCTGCCATTAGTATGGTGAGCGTCCGTGACAGGGGAGAATGCTCAGGGATCTAATAGTCGGAAAAAGGGCGCAGCATTACCCGTACAGGATAATCTCGACTCTGAAAATGTAACTAGCTAACAGAAGTCGCCAGGCTGCATAGAAGCAGGGGTTGTCTCAGGATGGGATCGTGGCCGACTGTCATTTGCTTCCTTACACTTGTCTGTATAAGGAAGGCTGTCTCCAAAGGACCAGTGTCGTTATTTACGAACGTAAGAAAAAAAGGCAGAACTCTGCTTTCTCACAGATCCTTGCTCAAACAGATCCTTTACACGCACATCCCTGAGCACAGAGGGTCCAATCCCCGCTACTCCCCAGCCCCCCAAAGTGCCTCTGCGAGCTCCTGCCCACTGTGAGGTGACTGTCCACTTGCATTTCTCTCCTCGTTGTTGAGTGAATGAATGAGGGAGTCTGCAGGGATCCCAGAGTTCCCGGTTCACACTCACTCATTACACATTGTACTTGTCCCTCTGTGTGCTGTCATCACCATTTCAAGTCTCTGTCCTGTCTCTTGGAGGGCAGGGAGTAAACCTTATCCATTCGGGATTCCCTGCGACTCGACCTGGTGCTCAGAACAGGCTGTTTTCCTCTGTTTTAAATGCTGGGCCTACTTGTGGACTCCTATTCATCCTGCAGAACCCTGCTTGAATGTCCCTTCGACCCTCCTGCAACCACACTATGCAATGGCCAACATCTATGGAGCACTTGCCATGGGCCAAGTGCTGTGCTGAGTACCTCTGTGTATTTTCTCCTTTCATCCTCACAGTCCCACAAGTGGGTATGGTTACTCTCGCCGTTTGATGCGTGAGGCTCGGACAGGTAAAATGACTCGCCCAAGGTCACAGCGCTCATCACTAGCAGAGCAGTGCGATTCAGAACGCAAGTTCCTGACCGCCAACGCTAACGCTTGTTTGTACCTCCACTAGTGAGTGCACAGAGCCAGCGTGCTGGGCCTGTTTGTCGGCACCCCTGCCGCCCTGACGAGCTTGCGAGGTCCTCCAGGGTACCCTACTTATCTTGTAACCTCAGCGTCCAGCATGGACCAGGCACAGAGTAAAACGCACCTAATGCTGTCACATGACACTGGTTCTAAGAGGCCTTGAGAAAAACCTGTTGACCAGAGAACAGGCTCTTTTCCTCCCGGCCCTGCCTTGCTCGCCTGGGGGCTCTCACCAAGGCCTGGACTTGGCGTTCATTGCTGGAGTCCAGCTGCAGCGCACAGGCCCACGAGTGACGTGAGCCGGGTGGTCTCTGGGTGGTCCCAGCAGGAGCATGTGTTTATAACTGGCAGCCCTGGAAAGCTCCGAGTCCCTGGGCTAGTCTTTGGCAGGCCAGCTCACGTCCCATGGGTCCCGTGTTTTGGACCAGAGTTGGCATCTCTCTCAGAAGGAAAGAAAATACCCACCGGAGATCCCAAACCACGGCTGGGTGGGTGGGAGGCGGGAAGGTCACAATTTGGAGGGTGAGGAGCCCTCCTCCACCCAACCCCTCCAGCAAGAGGATATTAATAAAAATCCATCCTTGTGGCTGGATGAGGACATACAAGCAGCAAAACTCAGTGTGTAACACCTCTAGAGTCAGAGCGGGGTCCCCTCGAGACCCGGATGGGTGGGCGTGCGTGTGTGGGCGGGCGATATCTGAAATATAGACACACACGCTCTTAACAGGCACGCGGCTAGTCTAAGTTCAGTCCCGAGCTTTCTTCTCTCGCCCATCCCTGTCCCCAAAAGAGACCCCTCCTCTCCTGAACAGAGTGGCCTAGAACACAGGCTCAGTTCTCTGCTCTGCCACTCATGAGTTCCCCAGAATCAAAAGACCCACTTAACCGCTCTATAAATTAAGGTCATTAAAATGCCCACTTTGAAGGGTGGTTGGGAGGATGAAGAAAGGACACGATACACAGCAGTTGTTACTATTCTTGTTATTATTACTATTACCTCAGAAACAGAAATAGATGCCCCCTTGCTCACAGAGGATCCCACTATCCCCCAGAAAACGGGGGTCACTGGGGCAACAGATGCCTGGGAGACCCCAGCCGGGGCCTCTCGACCTCTAGACACAGCCCTGACTGGGTCAGAAGCACAATCTTTGGGACCCCTCCATTCCCACCCTCCCACCTGACTTCGTAGACCACGCTCTGGCCACAGCCTCGGCCCGGGAAGGTGGGACAGGTGACAAAACTGTGCAGCGGGCTGCAGGTCACCCATTAGGGTTTCTCAATAGGAGAGGTTTTGACACTGAGCTCTGGAGAATCCTGGGGGTTCCAGTGAGGACCTTTGGGGGCTGCTGAGGGGTGGGGGCCTTGGTAGGTAGGGTCCCAGGCCATCCAGAGCAGCGACACTTTAATTGGGCCTCTACAAGAGTCATTTCTACAAAGTTCTGTTGCTGAAAAATAGTTAAGTTCCTCTGCAGGACAGAGCCTTTTTATTTATTTATTTTTTTTCTAGGAATGCCTCTAGTTCTCATGTACCGGGAGTGCCAGTCACCCATCAACAACACCCAGCCCTTTTACCAAAGACAGCCCTTCAGAATTGACGGCACTACCTTGAGACGTATCCAGACATCCTAATCTTTGCACCTTTCCTCCAAACTCTACGTGCCCTCGTCCATGCCCAGGTTCATTACCTGTGTCCTGCCACTGACCGCTTACCCCCGCAGGTCAGAGGTGACAAAGACCACTCGGCCTCTCTGTTAGGCTACAGAGCTCGCCTTCCTCTTCCTGTCCTTGCACTGCTGAGCTGCCCAAGTGACAGGCGGGACTTTCCCACGGAGCCATGGTAGGCTTGCTCTGTCTCCGTCCCCTTTGGGGCCTGCCGAGAATGTTCTGGCTACCGCTGGCTCAGCTACTGAGAGGACTGTTACAAAGCTCCTCAAATCAGAGCGGCCGATGCTGTCCTCCTCCTACGGACCCCTGACCACAGCCTGGAGCTGGACACGGACTTCCTCCTGGCCGATGTCTAGCCCGGAACCGGCCTCCTGGGAGTCACAGGGACAAGCAGGAGCACAGGGTACGCCTGCGGCAGCCTCCCACCCAGTCCTGTGACCGCCGTAGGAGGGAGGTTGGGCACCCATTTGGTGCACGAGGAAACCGAGAGGGGCTGTGCGATATGCCCGAGGTGACTCGCTCGGTAGGGGGTGGAGCCCAACTCCAACCTGCTCTGTCCGATGTCCAGCCTGTGCCCTCGGCCACCACACTCCACCTGTAGGAGCAGGGGACTCCATGAAAGGATGTATTCATCCATTGCACAGGTGTCACTGAGCACAGGCCGCATGACAGAGACTGCATGACAAGGCGTTCACCCTCCAGTGAAGGAAGGGACGCCACTGGCACAGTACTTGCTGAATGGGTGACAGTGATGACCCTCACCCCGCTGTGGGGACCCTGGGGGCCTTTAGAGCCTGAGGGGGAAGGACCCCTGAGCATAGGAGATGCTCGGCTCTTTCTCCCCCTGGGACGATTCCTCCTGTCCCACATTGATTGTTTTCTCCCATCCTACACCCAACCTGTCAGTCTGACTTCTGGAATCCAGAGGCTGGCCACCTCTCATCTCCTTTGTGGCTGCCACTCCGGGCCCAGCACCCTCCCGCATCCCTCACCTGGACCACGGCAACGGCCCGAACCGGTCTCCCTGCTTTGACCCTCGGTCCAGCGCCTCTGCCCCTGCCGCAGTCTATTCTCAACACAGCAGCCTGCGCCATCCTTCTAGAATGTAGCTCAGACCTCGTCACTGTGCTCACAACTGCCAGGGCCGCTGGTCTCCGGGCCGGCACCCTTACCCTGCCCGCTTCTCCCAGGGCCTTTGCACCAGCTCTCCCCGTGCCCTTCCCGCAGCGGCCCTCTCCCCACCCCCTCTCTTCTCGTAGGCTCAGCTTTAACTGAGAGGCCCTTCGTGTAAAATACCCCCCTACTCCCACAGACGTGTGCTTCCCAACCCTCTCTCTGCTTTTTAAAAATAATGTCTTATTAATAGACTTCACTTTTTCAGAGTAGTTTGAAGTTCACGGCAAAATCGAGTGGAAGGTACAGAGATTTCCCACATCGTCCCGGCCCCCACACGGGCACAGCCTCTCCTGATGTCAACATTAGCACCAGATTGGTACATCTGTTACAACCCACGGACCTACACTGACACGTCATCAACACCCCAAGTCCACAGTTCACTTTCGGGTTCACTCTCGGTGCTGCCTTCCACGGATTTGGACAGGTGTGCAACGACTGTATCTACCACGGATACATGCAGTATCGTACGGAGAGCAGTTTCACAGCCCTACAAATCCTCTGTGCTCTGCCTGGTCGCCCCTCCCTGCCCCCGGCTCCTGGCAGCCACTGATCTCTTTCCTGTCGCCTGCAGGCTGGCCTTTTCCAAAACGTCATGTAGTTGGAATCGCACAGTATGCAGTGTAGCCTTTTCAGATTGGTTTCTTTCACTTAGTCATATGCATGTAAGTTTCCTCCACCTCTTTCCATGGCTTAAGAGCTCATTTCTTTTGAGCCCTGCGTGACACCCCATTGTCTGGATGCGCCACGGTTCGCCTACCGAAGGGCACCTTGGTTGTAAGTTTTGGCAGTTAGGAATGGAGCTGCTGCACACGTCCGCGTGCGTGTCCCTGGCATTTTACCTCCCAGATCTCCGCTCTTCCAGTCACTGAGACACCCACCTCCCTCTGTGACGGATGTCTCGCGTCCCCAAAGACAGCGGGCACCCCCCTCAAAACCTGATACCACCGCCCCCTGCCAAGAGCAGGTGCTCTGAAACCAAGCGTGACAACTGGGCTAAGCCCCCGTCTCATCCCTGGGTGTGATTCTTGTGCATCTTTTTGGTTCTGGGATCAAAGCCTCCAGGGAAATCGTCTGATAGGCTGACTCTAGGGAGAGCAGAACAACTCCTCACTTCCAGCCAGAAACCCAACAAACGGTAACAGCCCAGGAGACCGGCCCAAGGGCTGTCCCTCCTTCTTGTCTGCCCTCAGACCTCACCTGACAAAACACGGGGGGCAGAGGGGGCCAAAGTCACCGGCTGAAGCCCATGACCTCAGCCCCAGTTCCTCCATCCGGACTTCCTGGTGGCGAACACCAGATGACCGTGAGGTGGGGGTGTGGGGGAGGGGTGAGGAGAGCCAGCATTGACGGCTTTTCTCCAGCACGCGCACTGCACATCCTCCTGAGAAGTGGGAACGTAAGCCCGGTACACGGATGAGGCCCAGACAGGCTGAGGAGCTCACGCGGGCTGCTCTGCCGGGAGTTTCAAAGCGACACTTGAACCTGGACTCCTAACCCAAGCTTCATCACTG
>JAQQSQ010001761.1:0-11985 GCA_028627145.1 Eidolon dupreanum
GTCGCGCGTTCTCAGAGCCGCGCACGCGTCTCTCGGGTCGCGTGGGCGCTGGAGGCTTCCCGGGGGCCTTCGCCGTCACTATTCCTCGCGCTCTCGTGGCTCGTGTCACCGCTTGGCTTATGGCGAGCCTCTGACAGTGCCGTTGAGACGTGTCCGTGCGCCTCCGGACGGCCTGCGCCTCTGGCCAGCTCGTTAAAGCCTTCTGTTCCCCAAAGGCGTCAAGATCACCCCACGTCTTCAACTTTAAGGCCACACTTTCCGTATTTAATCACTCGTGGGGTTTCTTATTCTGGCGAAATGTGTATAATATAAAACTTGCCATTTCAACCATTTGGGTGCACAAACCGGTGGCCTCAGCGACACAGTCGACACCGCGACTCCCGCCACGTGTCTCCAGCGCTCTTGCGTCACCCCGCACGCACGCGCAGACCGCCACCCAGCGTCTCCAACGTGTCACGCGCGGGGTCAGGGAGCGCAACCAATGAGCTGCCCTGTGCCCGGGCTGGCCGTGCCGGGGAGGCGGCTGGCAGGGGTGAGTGGGTGACAGGAGAACGCGGACTTGGGCAGTGGGAGCCAGGACCAGGAGTTGTCCCCTCCAGCCATGAGCCACCGTCGACCAGCGAGGTGCCACGCGGAGCCTTCGCAGGCCAGCCCAGCTCTAGCGGGACGCGGCCGCATGTCCACGGGGCCCCTCGGGGGCAGCCGTGAGCACCTGGAGGTGACAGGTCCCGCTGTCCCGGCAGGCCAGGTGTCTGCCTGCAGGCGAGCTGCTTGCCGTGAGCGCTCCGTCCCTCCGTGCGCGGAAGGGGATGGGGTCGCAGCCCGTCGGAGGCCCATTGTGGGAGCTAGGCCACGTGACTGTGCAGGAGGTGGAGAGACCCACACATCCGTTCAAGGGCAAGGCTGCAGAGCGCACCCCTCTTTTCCGGGAATGGGGGACACTCCAACCTGGGGTGCACTGAGACACCCCGAGTCAGCAGTGCTTTCTGCCCCGGCGGCTGAAATCACGCCCAGTTTTTCACAAACCCCGTTTGCTACCGGGGACCCGACGTACAATTCCCTGCTCTTCTGAAGAGAACCGATGCCTTAGAGACCGACGTCAGACCGACCCCACCAGGGGCGCCGCCCGAGCTCTCCTGCGCCCCCCTCCGGTCGCGGAAGGCCGGCGGGCCCAGGACGAAGACTGCGCAGCTGGGAAGGCGGCTCCCTCGGCACTGCCAGGGCCCCCCGGGGCTCCAGGAGATAACCCGGACCTCAGGGAGGCCTCGGGACAGGCTCCACCACACACACACGCACGCACACACGCAGACACACACCCGTCACAGGCGAGCAAGGGCGTGAGGCAGAGAGAAGCTGAGCCGCCCCCAGACCACGCAGGACCCACGCTGCAGCCTCTCTCCCTCGCCTTTCCGTGTCGTGGAGTGTGTGTGACCCCAGTGACTAAAAGATCTGTAGTGAGACCACAGATGGCTACAGGTGGGTTTTAGGGTAACCCTTCAATTCTGAGCCCGGCGTCGCCCCGGTGGAGCTGTGGCTACGGAAACGATGCGTTTGCTGCCGGGGGCGCAGCTGGCCCAGCTGAAGGCGAGTGGGAGCTGTCAATCGGCTGGAGGTTAGGTTCGCGGGGTTACCAGGGCGTGCTCCAGGCGGTTCTGAAAGGCACGGTGAGGGGAAACACCGCGGGGGCTCTGCCTTCCGGAGCCAGGCCCCGCCCCCGCCCCGCCCCCACCCCCACCCCCACCCCCACCGTGTCCTCGTCCTCGCACAAACACCAGCGCTGGCTTCCTGCCCCTTGTTCCGAGTTGCGAGAGCCTGGCCCTCTTCACCGCGTCTTTAAACTCAAGTGGCTTATAGAAGACCTCCGATCCAGTGAGGGTTCCCAATCTCATCACTTCAAGGGCCGAAACTATGTGTGAGGACCCTCTTATGACAAATGTCCTGAGGTGGAGGACCAGAGCAGGGGCTCTTGTACCTGTCAGCAGAGACAAGTGCTTCCTCTCAGGATGCTTCCTCTTTGCTAACACAAGAACTGTTGTGCAAAGCAACCCCCAGGCCACACGGCTGGGACGTCAGTGCACAAGTGGGAGCACGTGAAGACGTGTGTGTGTGTGTGTGTGTGCACCGGTGCAGCTGTGCGTGCAGGTGAGTGTACAGGGGCAGGTGGGCCTGCAGGTAAGGCAGGCATGCAGGTGCAGGCTGTTAGCAGCATACACAAGGCTGCCTGTGGCTCCACTGCCCAACCCATTTGCACCTGCTGCACCCACTCACCTCTGGCGATGAATGAAGGACGTGACACCACCCAGCTTTGTGAGAGGCCCTGCCACGCAGCCAGCGGACAGTAGCCACATGTCCAGGGAGAAAGAGGCGAGAGGAGAGGGAGGGAGCAGGTGGCATAGCCGTCCCACCTCCACTGCCACGTGGTAACACCCTAGGCCTGGGACTCTGCAGGACAAGCTTCCCTTAAGTGATGTGGACGTTTTCGGCCCTCGCTCCCCCTGCAGACCTTCTCCAGCGCCCCTCCTCCTGCCCTTCCTGGTGCTCCCCGCCGGAGTCGCTTCTCTCTTCCTGAAGCTCGTCGACCTTTCCCACAGCCCCGTGGGGTCCACCTGTGCCAGTGCAGGTGTTAACTTCCCCCTGGGGGCAGAGCCTACACGAACCCCTGCTGCTCACACCGGCAGCTGTCCTCTGAAGTGGGGAGACGCCAGGGGAAGTCACAGACACAGCAGCCCACATCCCCACGGCTCTCCAAGAGCATTGCAGGCCAGACCCCTCCTCCTCGGAGCCTCTGCAGATGGCGGACAGCGAGTGACCGGAGCGGCTTAGCTTCCTGCAAGGGCACTGGCTGCCACCATCAGCAGGACTGGCCTTTCGGCAGGTCAGGCCCGCAAAGGGGCAGAAACAGACAGGACACTTACCCCCAAAACTCTCCTGAACCCTCAATTTCGAAGAAGACCACTGAGAACCAAAAGAGTCAGCCACGAGCTAGTGGGTTGGGCATTTTACAGCCAAATTTGCACAGAAAACTTCACAAAGGGATTATGAAGCCAAAGTGACAAGGAGAGTGGAGAACTTATAGTAAGATGTAGGCCCAAGTACCAGCGGGACCCCCACATCCAAAGATGGTCACGGAGCTCTCGTGGGACTACCCACCTGCCGAGTGTCCTCTGCTCATGTCACCAGGCCGCTTCTCAAAGCCGGTGTTTGACTGAGCTGCTTCCACTGAGGTGACGGCCACCAGCCCCTGGGAAGGCAGCCCTGAGCACTGACCACAACAGGGTGACAGGCTGGAGCCAGAGAGGCCACATGGAGCCAATCAGGCTGTATTTTAACTCTACTATCTATTCACAGATTTTTCCAAATTTGCCCAAGATTAGCTGGCTGTAGTGGGCTGAACTGTGTCTTTCAAAAGATCTGTCCACTCCTGCCCCTGGGCCCCTGTGACGATGGCCTTATTTGCAGAGGTGATAAAGATGGGCCCCGGAGAGGAGCACCTGGATTCAGAGTGGGCCTCACAGCCGACGGCCAGTGTCCCTCTAAGAGACGGGAAAGGACAGCCACAGACCCACACCTGGCGCCCTGTATCCATTCAAGAAGTTGATTTAAGCCAAAAACGCTCCCAGGAGGACGACTGCCCCACTCCCCAGGTGGCTTCGTGGGAAATTCTACCAAACATTTAAAGGAGAAATAATGACAAGGTACACAAACTCTTCCAGAAACGTCAGGGGAAGAGACTAACCCCTGAATCATCCTATAAGGCTAACGTTGCTGTGACAGCAAAACCAGATGCAGACGCTGTGAAAAAAGAAACTATCAAGCAACACCCCTCGTGAGCACAGCTGCACATATTCTTTTCGAATATTTACAAATAGAATGCAACAATGTAACAGGATAATACATTACCCCGGGCGGGAAGACTTCTATTCAAGAAACCAGACAAGAGAATTAAAGGCATCCAGATTTGCAAAGAAGAACTAAAACTGTCTTTATTCACAGACAGCATGATTTACTATCCAAAAATTGCAGTGCCTATGAGGAAGCTACTAAAACTTGCAAGTGAATCTAGTAAGGTTTCAGGTTCTCTATATAGAGAAATAAATCATATTTCTAATACTGGCCATGAACAATCAAAATTGGACATTTTTTAAAGCGTAGGTACAGTAGCACAAAAAATTAAATATTTAGTTTTGCAATCAGATAATCTATTAGACTTGTGCACTGAAAGCTACGAAATCTTACTGAGAGAATTAGAGAACCTAATAAATTGAGAGCCATACCTACCAGGCTAATCAAAAGGCTCCACATTGGTGAGATGTTATTTCTCTCAAAATTGCAAAAACATAGGGAAGACTTCTACCTTATAAGTGAAAATGATAACACATTGCCGAGAAACATGAAAGAAAACCTAAGTAAGTGAAATATATACCACGCTCAGGCATGGATAACTCAGTATTGCTAAGGTATTGATTTTCTCATATTGATCAATAGAGTCTACACGACCTCATTAAAATTCCCAGCAGATGTTTTGCTGGGATATTAACAAATCGATTCTAAAATCTGTGTGGGAACTGAAAGGGTCCAGCAGAGTCGGAACTACATCGACGAAGAGGAACGGAGATGGACGGCTCACCTTACCTGACGGCAAGACTAGCCGGCAAGCTGTGGACAGCAAGACAGCTCCTGGCGTCGGCGCCCACGTGTAGGCAGAGGGGCGCCACACAGAGTGCGGAGACAGCCCCACGAAGGCAGTGTCACCCGACTGTCCTCCAAGTCACCAGGGTAATTCGGTGTGGCGAAACAGTCCCTTCCGCAAACGGGGCTGGAACGACGGGAAAAGTACGTCCGTGCCACCAGCACAGCCTGGCTCGAGACGGAATGCAGCCCTACCCGTTAACGCTGAAACCGGAAAACGTCTGAAAAAAAGCAAGCTTTTTTGTTTTTTAAAAAATCTCTTATTTATTAAGAAGGTCATAATGCCTTCTGAAACAGGATATCGAAAGTATGATCCATAAAAGAAAAACATGGACAAATCGGACCTCACAAATTTAAAACTCTGCCCTTGGAAAGCCGCTTTTGACGCTTAACAACCTCTGCCAATACTCAGCGACTGCAAAGCACGAGGATTCGTCATTTCTCACAATCACGTGGGTTTGCATACTAGGGCCCCTCATTCTGCTGCATCCACGTGGGGCAGGGACATCCAGCGTGGCCTCTTGTCCCCTCCAGTCTGTCTGTACACGACCTGTACTGATCCTCCATGTGAGCTACGAACAATTAGAAAAAGTAACAAAATAAGATTCCTTTATTTTACCACTGCAAAATTATAATGCACCCAGGTATTAATCTAATAAAAACATGGAGTCTTTATGTAGATAAATGTTAAATGCTATCAAAGGACTTAAAAGAAGACCTAAATACATTTTAAAATAACCATATTACTGAAAAATCATGCTTAAAATTGCAAAGTAGTGTGTATTCTGTATGAGTCATGCTTTTTGTTTCCTGTAGCCAATGCTTTGACATCTGGAGGCCTTGCTAACACGAGAGTGACCGCCCCTCTAAGGGCTGCCTGCCTGGGAGCACAGTTTTCAAATGAAAACCAACCAGTCCAGACCCCGCACCCCCAACCCGTACCCCAACGCGCTCCTCTACCAGGCGCTCACATTGACGCCACTGTCCCCTGCCCCAGCCACCCAGGGCCGGCTACCAGACATGCTGGGGCCATCCCTACACCCAGAGCCCACTGAAATTATTCAAACTAGCCACCCTAAGCCTGTTCGCCGGTGCGGCCTGTTCCCTCCCGTGAACACCACGGCAGAGGGTCCAGTCCATGTCGTCCCCTCGCCTGCTTCCTCCAGTGTGGCCCCCATGTCCCGACCTGGCCCATTTCTGGGGCGCGCAGGTAAAACTTCTCCTCTGACAGCACTCAGCCCCATGCCGTGTGCCTTGCCATACCGTGTCCAGCCAAATGCCCCGTACCCTTCAGCACGTTCTTACTAAAGCAACCTATACAGTTAATAAGACAAAACTTCCAGTGGGGAATTTTTAGCAAATCGGGCAAACCAATTCCATAATTTGGATGGAGAAATAAAGTCCTGTGAATAATCATTAAGACAATTCTTGAAAAGAAGCTCCAACAGGAAATGGCCCCACGGCTCGCGAAGGCGGCTTGTCCCTCGGTGCGGAAGCAATGACAGCAGAGCTGCATGGGAACAAAACAGCCGGTGGGACAGGACACGGCGCCCAGGAAGGGCTTCGCGAACGCCTCCATCCGCGCCCAAAGTGGAACCACGACTAGGAGAGAGACGGGTCCGTGTGTCGCGAATACTGGGTCACCGTGTAGAGAAAACGGTCTTCAGTTGGGTCAGAAACAACTATGAAAGGTAGAACTAAAAACTAATCTTAGAGGAAAGTGAAGATCGCGTCCTCCTTTCCTGTCAATAACTCTAAAATCCAGACAGCGAGCGCACTGTGCCCCCTGCCTCCTGGCCACGCCGCCTGCCTGTGCTCTCAGCCCGTCCGGGGGACTGAAACAGCCCTTCTGTGCTGATGCGGGGCCATCGAGGGGGTTTTATCTGCTCCTGCAGGGTGGCTCTTGGCCTCCACCTAGGAACACGCCCCAAGTCTGCTCCCTAAAGCAGCGGTCCTGGACCCCTCCGTCTGTACTCCTCCCCTCTCCCCTCCTTCCTCCTCATCAGGCGGCTTTTCAGAAAGAGACCCCTGGACCCCCACTGCCGGTCTGCCTCGTGGCTCACTGCACGGTGGCCTCCACCACCAGCGACAGCAATTGCACGGCCTCTAAGTTCATCCTGGCCCGTCGTCCTGAGGGGACCTCCGCCCCTCCCCCTGCTCCCCTGGCCTCCTCCGGCCCTCGTGCACCGCCCAGGGCAGGGGCTGTCTGTCAGGGATGAGTGGGCTCACTGTGTCCCCTGCTCACTGTCCACAGCCCCTTGCTCTGTCCATCTTCCCAGCCAGGCTTCTGAGTGGGGGATCGGAGTGGTCACTGACCGGATGCCCGGAGGCCGGCACAGTGCTGACCTCAGGCCAGGTGGGCCGGGACACTGAGCCTGCCGGTGGCCTCCAGCAACTGCTGCCCAGCCGTCCCCAGGGTGGAGGGGGACAGTGCTTCCAGCGGCCTTTCACAGACGCACCAACTGAGGTTCAGGGGCCCTTGCCCCGGGCGAGCGCGAGGCTCTGGAGTGGTGAGGGCCCCAGCCCTGCTCCCCCCTTTCCTGCCAGTGGCCCTGGCCGTGCAGGATGCCGGAGGCGGCAGGCCCGCTGGGCTCTGCTGCTCCCGATTCTCTCCCTCCACAGACACGGGAGGGCCCGGCACGGCAGTACGTGGCCGTGTCAGAGGCGAGGGTGTCAGCTGGGTGACCAGAGCCTCAAGTCCACCCCCGACCCACTGCCCAGGAAGGGCCGAGGCTGGGGAGCCTCACAGAGCCCCGAAGTCCCAGGAGCCCAGGACTCGGGAGAGGTCTGCCGGGCCACCCGGCCAGCTCTGGTCTTCCTGTTGCCCGGAGCCATGCAGGCGAACGGGGCTGCTTCCCATGACTTCGGGCCCGCGTGTGCACGGAAGGGCTGCTGGGCCGTGTCCCCAGCGTCCCCACCGCCTGCAGCCGGGGTCCCGCCTGTCAGGGCCACCGGGAGGGGTGTGCAGAGAAGTGGCTGTGCTTGTCACACAAGGTTCATGGTGAATTTCTGAAACATAAATGTTGACCAAGGAGCTATTTCACTTTTGCCCTAGTTAATATCTCTCCAGGGTCTCCAAATGTCTCCTCTGCACGCACCTGGGGAGCAAGTCCAGGAACCGGAGCGGTAAGGGAATGCACTAGAGCGATAAGAGAATGAAGATTCCCTTTCTTAAACCGCTGGGGCCCAGACAGCAAGCGCCCTTGCGGCCCGGCTCCTGCCTGTCCCACCGACGGGGCGGGCCCGCTGGCCTGGGCGGACCCTGAAACCGAGTGGACTCTGTGGTCCCAGCAGGCCCCACGTGTCCGGCGAGGGCCGAGGGGCAGCGCGGGGAGCACCCTTCCCCAGACCAGCGGCTTTCCGAAGGCCGAGGGCGAGCGAGGACGCGCAGGGAAGAAAGGCAGCGGGTCTGGGCCGTGGTCCCAGCGGAACCGAGGCGCCTGTCACACGTGCGGCCCGGCCAGGCCGAGCTCCGCGTGCGCCTCGGATCTGGGCGCGGGGCGCGGCTGTGCCCGCCAGACCGCGGGGCGCCGACCCACGGCCCCGGGAAGCGCGCCGGCGGAGCGGCGGAAGGCGGCGACGTGGCGGCCTCACCCCCTGGGGACGGGACCGCCGCTGCTCCCGCGACCAGACCCGCCCGGCGGGGCCCTGTGGTGCGGTCACCGCGGGGGACCCTCGGGTCAGAGCCTGGCGCCTCTCGGGACGCGAGATTCCGGAGCCCGCGTTCCCCCGCGGCCCCTCCAGAGCTGACCGCGGCGCAGGGCGCTGGGCGGAGGTCCGGGCTGCGGCCGCCTCGCCCCGCCCGCGGTGGGCGGGGGTCCCCGGGAGGCCCCGCCCCCGCCCCGCCCACGTCACGCCGCCGCCCCTCCGGCGCCTGCGCGGCCGCGCATCCTCCGCCCGCGCCGCGCTCTGCCCCCCACTCGGCTCTGCGCCCCGCTCCGCGCCCGGCTCCCCGGCTCGCCTCGCGGAGGGCGGCGCGGCCATGAGGCTGCGCGGACGCGGTCCCCGGGACGCCCCCACCTCCGGCGCCACCTCCAGCTCGGGGGCCGGCGACGCGCGGCGGCTGGCGCCCCCGGGGCGGAACCCCTTCGTGCACGAGCTGCGCCTCAGCGCGCTGCAGAAGGCCCAGGTGGGTGATGCCCTGCGCGCCGCGCGCCCAGGGCCGCGAGCAGGGGCGAGGATACGTGGCCGGGGAGGGGGCCGGGCAGGGGCCCTTGGGCGCGGCCCAGCCGGGGTGCAGCCCCTCAGGCCTCCGCGGCCGCGGCCCCACACCGCCCTACGGCCCGCATCCCGCATCACGGGTCCTTTAACCCAGGTTCCCGCCGCCCGTGCCCCGAACCTGGCTCTCCATTCGCTTTCCCCACGCTCCCCGTACCCCGAACCTGGCCCTGCACCCCCTTTCTCGCTCCCCGGGTCCCCTCACCGCCATTTCGGACCCACGCCCCCACTCGGTCCGCGCGGCTCGGGCCCAGGTCCGGTCGTCCACGCCTACCGCGGAACAGGGCCCCGTGGTGATGCCGCGGACCGCCCCTGGATGTGACTTTGTCACTTGGTGAGCTTAGTGCATCGCGACCTCGTTGGTCATTTGAGTCAGTGAAGGTGTGGGCTGTGTAGGATCCCCTTAAGATAAATGGCAGGAGAATCTGCACGCTGTGTTTGCAAGTTTTTGGAGAGTGTGTAAGCGACGCTGCCTTGGGCGTGAGTCTGTAACCAGAATCCGTCCTGTACCGCGTCGTTTCCAGCCTGGAGGTGGGGGACAGCGTATGTTTCTCTTCCATCTCTTTTGATTTGTGGGGTCATCTGGCCCTGGCTGAGAGCACAGTGCGGCTGCCACACTTGTCCCTGTTCTCCACCTGGCCTCTGACCTGGTGGGATGGCTCCCGAGCTGTGTCAGACCCCCACGCCCCCCCCCCCCACCGGCGTGGCATTTCTGTGCGATCACTCACAGGTCGGCCTGTATTCTGTCTCCAAAACTATACGCAGAAGCAGGCACAGTCTTGGGACTTCAGTGGTTGTCCAGTAGGTGGGGAGTATATTTATTTCCATCTGTGACAAAACTTTTTGGAGGGAGATTGAGAATTTTTTAACGTTTGAAGTAATTCACCTAAAATAACGTTAAAATGAAAGATCTCCCAGTGAACCTAGAGCTGTCATTTTCTGGGACACCTGCCTCTTCTCCGAGTGCCTTCCCGGTGGGTTCATGTAGCGCCGTGGTAGAGGAAATGGGCAGAGATTGTGAAGAGGGTAGAGAATGGAGAGGGTGGTGTCGCTTCTGGTGACACAGAAGGGCAAGGTTGTCCCGAGTTGGCTCCTGGCCCTGTCCCCTGTCCCTGCACGTCCGGAGCCAGGTACCACGTCTGCCCAACAGGTGGTCTGCCAGCACCGTGATCACTCGCGGCGTCTTACTCACACCTGCCAGGTGCTGTGCCCAACTTGTTGGGGGTTAGGACTCACTCACTTCCCCTGGGCTGCTGAGTGGCTCCCCAGCCCTCCCTCCCGCCACAGTGGTCCAGAGGGCCTTCCTCCTCCCTCTGCTGTGCTGCTGAGAGCCCTCCAGATACTCTGGGGACCAAGCCCTGACTCCTTCACGTGGTTTCCAAGGTCTCTTTTGTCACCCTTGACTCCAGCTGCCACAAACCACTTTCCCTTCCTTTTGCCCACGCTCTCCTGGCCTCTCTGCTCCACCCTCTTAGGTGAAGTTTTACCTCCAAGAAGAAGCTCCCTCCTCCCTAGAGGTCCCTAGAAGGCCACCTCTGCCCCTCTGTCACAGTTGCAGCCCCTTGTTACTGACCTGTCCCAAACTGTGCTCACTGCCCAGGGGGGTGGTGTCCGCGCCAGACTCAGCTGGTTGTTGAGTGACAGGGGAGGGTGTCCGCGCAGACTCAGAAACCCCCAGCTCCCCTCCGCCAGGGGCCACAGGATTGAAAATTGGAGGTTTGGAGCAGCGCCTGCGGGCTAGGGCTGTTCTTCAGTGAGATGCAGACAGATTTGATTTGAGATGTTGGCAGCAGCCTCTGGATAACAGAGAAAGACGAGGTGGGTGGGATGTTGTAGCCTCCCAAGCAGGGTGGGATACTTTGCCTGTACCTTGTTGCAATGTTTCAGAGGCCCATGTCAGAATAATCATGTGTTTGTAACAAAGTCATTGCCTTCGCTTGGATGTCTGCAGCTTGAGGCTGAGGCTGTAGCTGGTAAATGTTCTCGAAGTTCCGAGTCCTGCTCTGCAGAAACATTTTGCGTTTCACCAGGCAAGCCCCTGCGTGCCAAGCTTTCTACCTTCATCCATTGATTAGGGTAAAGTTTCCACTGAGTGACTAGCCCATCCATACAAAGAGACCCTGCCCCCTGGGTCAATCAATAAGTAGATTCAGCCCCGATTGAGACACTGGACGGAGGGTGCTCAGAGACTCACCTGACCCTGGTTAAGATAAGCCAGGGAGGGGGCCTGCGGGTACCTGCCTGCCCTTGCTGCCGGGAGGGGCCGTCACATGCCTGTGGATTAATGGCCAGTCCATCTGTCATTTAACTGCAGATTTAGGAAGGAGCTTAAGCACCTCTGGACAGAGAACAACATGGTTAAGATCTGAAAAACCCTAACGAGTGTTCTACTGGGTAGTCATGTGGGGAGCAGCTGTTTCTGAAGTCATGAAGTGGTTCTGTGTCACCAAGGTTTTTTGGTACTTCCCACTGGAACCTGTGGGTGTGAGTGCATCCCACCTCCAGCTCCGAAGTTTCCCCATTTCTCAACTCCACGTAACCAGCATCAGTGAGAACTTTCTGGAAAGCAGACTGGCTTCCTGTACGCCTTGGGACTGTGTCCTGGGATGGACTGGGCTGCTGAGCATGCCCCTCTCCCGCCTAATCCCCAGAGCGGATTACCATAAGTGCTAAGTCCAGGGACAGACTCCCACCCACAGTGGCCCTGCGTGGAATTTACTCAGAAGTATCTTTTTCTATGCGTCCTTAGGCAAATGCTTGAGTTTTGATCAAGAAAACGCAGCAGCAGGTGTCCTGGTCGGTCTCATCCTGGCTCCCGAGTTCGGTGTGGCTGTCCCGGCAGGGAGCCCCACGCCCTGTGTGCTCTGGGCCACAGGTCTCTGGCACCCTGCCCACTGGCCTCCGGGCCCCTGCCCCCATGCCTGACCAGGCCTGCATTTCCCTCCTGCTCCTAAGGTCTGCCAGAGCCTGGCCCGCCCACCACGCCCACCCCACCCACCGCCTCCTCCCTTATCTGGGCGCCCACACCTGAGACTTCAGCACCCCAGGCTTCTGATCCGGCCCCTCCTGCGACCCCAG